>VZSE01006912.1:116931-201248 GCA_013398275.1 Promerops cafer | reverse complement strand
AGCCATTCCATGATTCTATGACACTCCTTTTCCTGAGTCATGAGTAATATGTGGAGAAATGGATCTGCTGCCATCCAGTGTAATCAACAGGCTTAGATAGGAAATTACTGACACTGTGGATTAGTAAAAGCTCAGTTTCATTAATCAGTAACAATCACTTCACTGCTTTACAAAACTCCCTACCTTAGCATGGTATCATGATCCTCAATGAAGCCCCAGGAGCTCCAAGGAAATTCCTAATTGTCTGAGTCGGACTAATGCTGCTGACTTCCAGCAAGAGCATACACAGGCAAAAATATCTGCCAGACTGTAACCAACACTTAAGCGACCTTCAAAATGAATACATTCAGGGAACACAGTTAGACATTATAAAGTATTTTATTTTTGTTTTTTTAAAAAATACAACATTCTAAAAAACATTCCCCTATTATCCAAACTGCCATAGTGCTGTCTAGACTATGTTAATGCCAAGAGTTTAGGTATTAAAGAATTATAATTATCACAAACTAACATCTCTGAATATAATGCATGTCACTTTGATTAAATAACATTATTATTCAGTAGCACTTAAAGGTGCCTAGCAATTTGCGGAATAAAAACTCATCCTAACATCAGACACATCCGTAACAAGAGTCCTCCAAAATGGATGATTCCAGGATGCTGCCCACCCTCTGTTTATCAGCAAAGCCCCTTCCACAGTCTTTTTCTCTGTGTGGCACTTTGTCACTGACCATTTAACTGCTGGTAGCACTGGGATGGAGAGGTTTGACTCTTGCCAGTCTGGAGAGGCCAAGCCTAAGGCAGTGAGTAGGCGACTTAACAGGAACACATTTCACAGAGGCATTACTGCTTCCTGATGGAGCTGGAGATGATTTTAAAACAAAAAGAAGGTATTAGACATTTAAAGGGGAAAAAAATACCATAGGACTGTTGTCTTCTAATAGTTTTCCTAAAAGGACAAAAGAAGCATTCTGAATAGAGTGCAAAAGGGTCTGAACCACAGAGGTACATGGAAATCACTCACCAGGGATTCCTCCCTCTGGGAGCCAGTGCAGCAGGAACGGTGCACAGGTTAATTACCCAGCCACACACTGCAGCAACACTGGGCAACTGTTCCCAGTGTCCTGGGCATTTCCAGGCACTCCGCAGAGAAACACTGAACACAACTCCAATGGGGAAACAAGGACTTGAGAGAAAGGAGCCAAACAGAAAGAACCATGTACAGAAAAGAAGAGTAAATATGAAGAAAATCAAAGAATCAGGAGTCAGCAGCAGCATGCTCAAACACCTTGAGAAAATAAAGCTTTTAAGCATTTGCTTTATTAGAGCAGCTAAAATACTCCAGCATTTTTTTAATATTCTTTGTTTGGAACAGATAATAATATAGCACATACCAGAGATAAAGGTCTAAATAACAGAGAAATGGACATGAAAGATTATTTTGATTAAGGTCTGATCCACAGTTTGGAAAACATTTTATAAGCTCCATGCAGATAAAGGAGTTAAGGATAATGCTGTAAAAGAAGCATAGATATAGGTTTTCTTCCTTTCTCTCTTTTTTGTTTTAAATCTGTCCAAAGAAAATCTCTATAAAATGTATAAAAAGGGCAGGCATTTTCCTGGAATAGTTTATTTTTTGTTTGCTTTTAGGAGAGATTGCTGAAGTCAACTCATGTATGTGTCTATAGCTGCAGCTCACCCATACCTGGTGGTGTCCATTTAGGCTTTTTGTCTGTGACAGGACTTGATGCATGCAGAGGCCTCCCAGCTGCTTCTGGGGGACTGGACATCACCACCTGCCTTGGCTGAGAGTTGTGTTCTGTTATCCAGGAAGGAGAAACTATAGGTGATGCTGGGATGGAAAAAAAAATTACTTTAGAAAGATGTTCTTTAGCAGAGAAATCATCACTTAAGATGATGGAGTACTGCACAGCAGAAATAATGAGGATGGTACTAGACTGTCCCATCTTGGAGCAGTAAATATTTACACAGACACCTTGTCTCTTAGAGAATGAGAGAGACATGGATGCAGCTTGCTCTTCCAAAAGATGACAGTCACAGGAAGGAAAGAAGGGAGGCTACTTGCTATTTAAAATAAGCTTAAACAAAGCCAACACTGAAAGCTCCAATAACTGATACTACTCCAGAGTCACTGTTCTGACATAAAACCCCAGAAAACAACTGGAAAAATGAACAGAGGATCTTTAAAAACATGAAACTTTCCTGGACAAGAAGGGCAGGATGAATTTCTCCTGACATACAAATGCAGAGAAGCAGTGACATTTTGCTGGTTTGGGAGTGAATAAGCTCCAGTGTGTAAATTTAGTGTGAAAGTGCAAATGAGATATCATGAGTATGAGGGGATAATGCTTCAGTAAGGGGGGAGTAAGGGAAAATGCAGTCAAAGCAGCACGAATTTCATGAAAAATCCGAACTAAATGTAAGGCATCACATCCAAAACACATCTAAGGAGAGGGTTTTGGTGGAGAAGAACTTACTCGGTACAGACTCTGCCTCAGAGTCAGGATCATGAGCTCTGTCATCACTGTCAACCCCCAATGACTTGTGATGTGCTGGAACTTTGGTTGCTGCTGTCCTTTGCCTCCCATCACCCTCAGCTGCGTCATCATCCATAACCTGATTGAGACCTACAAAACAGAAAGTGGTTCAACCAGCTCAAATTCACAGTAAATCTATTCTCTTCCTCTGAAGTAATTTGGTATTTGAGTCCCCAGAATTCATTTTGGGGGTATGAAGTTAAACATATCACTGACACCTGTTTTCATGTGCTTCTCATTTTCTATTCTCATTGTCAAATTTATCAACATTTATCTGTCATCAGGCTAACAAAAACAAGACCAAAAATTCACCAATCCACAGGTTTGCTCATTTTAAGACTGGGACCAAATTTTTAATGGAAGAATTGACACATCCTTCAACCTTTATTTAAGATAAAGGCTCTTTTCTCCACATCAACAAAAAAAAGAAACCAATGGAAACAAAGAAGAGATAAGCCACTTAAATGCTTTTTGTGAAGAGAGTGTGAGAACAACTTACCTAAAAGTTCACTGTCTACACTGCAGTTGGAAAAAGGGGGTCTCCTCTGTGTATTTTCTGATTCAATACTCTTACCTGTTTTAAGATCCAGGGAAAAAAAATTAAAATATGAAATATTACTGTACAAAAACACTTTAAAAAGTAAAAATATTAAGAAATTAAAATAGCTTAAAACAAATATTAAAGTAAAAAGTTTTTATCTGTCTCTAATCCGAGTATCTATTTGGAAGGTCTTATAGAAGAGTTACTTCTCTCACAGAAAAAAACCCCAAGAACATAAGAAAACACGCAATACCTAGAAACTCTCTCTTGTCATGACATCTTGAAATAAAATATGATTTTCAACCTATTTCAGTGTAAAATAAATTGCCATGTTCAAATGCACTGCATATCAAAAAAGAGTGTTGCATGGAACTATAAAGTGACCTTGTTCTTCTGAATTTTGCACCTCTTGGGGATTTGCAGGTTTTTCTTTGACAGATAAGGCTAAGGCAACTTCCAAATCTCTTTTATAAAGTTTGTCATCCAAGGATAACCTGGGGAGAAAATGCCAACATGTTAAATAATAAAACAATTACATGAGTGTTATAGAACTATTTCTGGCTCAGTGAACTCTTTAAAATTCAGATACTTGTGAAGAGATTAATATTTCAATACATATTTATAGCATATTGTGTTACAAGTATTACATTTTGAAATTATTTAGACAAAACACACTAATTTTTACAGCACTCTATACTCTAAAGCATTATGATTGCAAAACAGTGTATGTGTGCATAGATATACATATATATATCTATATATATGAACTATTAACTGGCATTACTACAGAAAAAAAAAGTGATTGCCTTTGCTTGAAATGCCACACCAGAATGTAATATTTAAACACTAAAGATTAGATTTCTCTTTCTCATTGACACTGACTTTGTATCTTCCTTTAAATATGTTCTTTTGGAAGGAATCAAACTTGTCTTTATATTTCTCTGGTTTAAGAGTCCATAAGAAACTCCGAATTTTTAGAGTTATTCAAAGGTGCATCAATAAAGCTCAAAATCTTTGTTACAGTTACATATTAGTTGTTTGTTCTCAGCTACTTAAAACCCTAGGGGAAAAGAAACCAAACCCAAATATTCTTATTGAAATCCAGTTTTACACAGAGTTGACCACATTTCTTACCTCTTACTAAGTGTCTGTGTCTGTGATGGAGTCACTTCTTTGGGCTTTTTTGGCTTCTCTTTTTTCTCCTTCTTCAATTCCTTGAGCTGTGTTCTGGATTTTTTGCTTGAAGGTGCAAAGTCTTCATCTGTTGGAAAAGAGCAACAAGCTCTCATGAGTTTTCCTGTATTCTTAAGTTTCATAATTTTCATTGCACACTGAAAATATATCAAGATAACCTTTTCTGGAAAATAATCTTATTTTAAAATAACACAACTATAACTGCACTATCCTTAAATGTACTTAAAATGAAAATTCAACCGACCCTTTTTTACATGTGCTTTTATGTAAGAGGCAATTCAAATTCTTGATGTACCAGAACATCCCACTTACCATCATCTTCCAAATCCCCAAACTGAGAATAATCAACAACTTTCTTGTTCCTGTGGCAAAAAAAAAAATTATAAAATATACACTATTAATCCTTTCTGACTTAACACTTTGATTTGGTAACACTTTTGGGTAAATCATGTTTTACAAGGAAAAAAAGCAATATGTGTTCAGGTGGACAGAATCACAGAATCATGGATTATCCATGAGTTGGAAGGGACCCACAGGGATCATCCAGTCCAGCTCCTGGCCCTGCTCAGGACACCCCAACAGTCCTACCCTGTGCATCTCTGAGAACACTGCCCCAACACTCCTGGAGCTCTGGCAGCCTTGTGGCGATGCCCATTCCCTGTTCCAGTGCTCCACCACCCTCTGGGGGAAGAACCTTCTCCTGATACCCAACCTAACCCTCCTCTGGCAAAGCTCCAGCTGTTCCCTGGGTCCTGTCCCTGAGCACAAAGAACAGAAATAAACCTATAACCAGTGCAACTGTACACAATGGCTTATTAGGACTACGTTGTAGATTTTTTTTAAAAGACTCCACACCCTCTCTGGACAATCTGTTCAGTGCTCAGTCACTGCCCAGGACAGAAGTTCTGCCTCATGTCCAGGGGGAACTTCCTGGGATCAGTCCCTGCCCGTTCCTCTGGTGCCATTGCTGGGCCCCACGGAGCAGAGCCTGGGCCCTGCTCGGAGCCCTCCCTGCACACAGGGACACCCAGGGCTGAGGGCCCCTCTCAGCTGGGGCTCCTCTCGAGGCTGGACAGCCCCAGCTCCCTCAGCCTTTCCCTGCCAGAGATGCTCCAGGCCCTGAATCATCTCCGCAGCCTCCGCTGGCCCCACTGCAGGAACTCCCTGTCCCTCCTGTCCTGAGGAGCCCAGGACTGGACACAGCTCTCCAGATGTGCCTCCCAGGGCTGGGCAGAGGGGCAGGATCACTCCCTGACCTGCTGCCACTGCTCTTCCCAGTGCACCCCAGAACACCATTTGCCTTCTTGTCCCCCAGGGCACTGCTGGCTCATGGAGAGCTTGTTGTCCACCAGGACCCCCAGGTCCTTCTCGGCAGAGCTGCTGGCCAGCAGATCACCCCCAGCCTGTGCTGGTGCATGGGGCTATTCCTCCTCAGGCGCAGAATCCTGCATTTGCCCTTGTTGAATTTTAGACATTTCTTCTCTGCCCATCTCTGCAACCTGTCCAGGTTCCTCTGAAGGGCTGCACAGCACTCCGGGGTATTGGCCACCCCTCCCATCTTTGTGTCATCTGTGAACTGCTGAGGAGACATCGAACCCTTCATCCAAATCATGGATGAACAATTTAAACAAATCATTTAAACAACACTGGGCCCAATATTACCCCCCCCTGCAGGGCTGCACCCAGCCCTGGGCCCAGCACAGCAAGGACAGGGAGCTGATGGAGCCACTCCAGGGCAGGGACACCAAGGGGATCAGAGGGATGCAGCAGCTCTGCTGGGAGGAAAGGCTGAGGGAATTGGGATTGTTCAGCCTGGAGAAGAGAAGGCTTTGGGGTGACCTCATTGTGGCCTTGCAGTGCCTGAAGGGAGCCCACAGGAAAGATGGAGAGAGACTCTGGACAAGGGCCTGGAGTGACAGGACAAGGGGCAGTGGCTTCACACTGACAGAGAGTGGGCTTAGAATGGATACAAGGATGAAATTGTTCCCTGTGAGGGCTGGTGAGGCCCTGGCAGAGGTTGCCCAGAGAAGCTGTGGCTGCCTCATCCCTGGCAGTGTCCAAGGCCAGGCTGGATGAGGCTTGGAGCAACCTGGGGTAGTGGCAGGTGTCCCTGCCCATGGCAGGTGGGTTGGAACTGGTTGGTTTTTAAGGTCCCTTCCAACACACACTATTCTACCACAAAACCCCGGGGAACACCACTAATGCCAGGCCTCCAACACGGCCCTGTGCCACTGATCACGACCGCTCCGCTGGAAGGGAAAGGGGCCACCCGGGAATCCCCCAGAGGCCCCGAGGGGATCAGGGGAGCCCCTCGTCCCTCAGGCCCGGCACACGCACCTCCTGGCCGGCCGCGCCATCCCCGCCGCCGCCGGCGCCGCTCGGCGCGTTCGCCACAGGAGCAGCGCCGAATGTGCGGCTGCGGACGCGCAGCTGCGATGACGGGACGGGGTAGGCGGAACATCCCGGCTCCCCTTTCCCCGCGGCCCGGTTAACCCGCGGCTGCCCGCCGGAGCCAGGTGAGCCGGCACGGGCCGGGACGGGCGCGGCCGGGAGGCTCCCGGTGTCCGTATTCCCTGCGCTGGAAGCGGCAGCGCCCGCGGGCACCGGGAGCTCCCTGCAGCGGGGAGGGGGAGGATGCGGTCCCGCAGGCCGTGTCCTGCCGGCTTTGAGCCTGCGATTTCAGGAGCAGGAGGTCCTCTTTGGAACTGAGGGTTTGTCCCCCGCTCCTTCTCCGTCAGCTTCCTCCCCACCTCCTCGCTGCATCGGGGGGCAGCAGAAAGAGCGTGGTCGGGTTGGTGTTTCCCAGGATTTCCCTTTGAATCCCACTCCCGGAGAGGCCAAGACACCGCCTCGCATCAATATTGGTTGTCCTGAGATTTCTTTTTATTTATTTACTTACTTCGTCTGTACACGTATGTTTGTTCACAGAAAAACCCACCCCAAAAAAACTCCCAAACCCTAAACCCGTGAATTCTGCTGTAGAAATTTTTATTTTTATTGTTTATTCGTGTCCTCGGGGCGTGGTTTTTAGCGCTGGGGAGGGTTCGGCTGAAGCAGTGTGCCCAGCTTTGTAGGTGATGTTCAAACTAGAGGGATGTGGATGAGCAGAGGAGCCCTGTGGAGGGCAAAAATACCAGCACGGTTATACCAGCCTGTATTTTCACGCTGTACACAGCCCCTTTGCATCTCTTTTGGTTTATTTTTAACACAGGTTACAGAAAGACAAAATCAGCTCTTTCTAAAAATCATTGCAAACATCTGCTCCCCCACTCCCCAGACCTTGCACCTGCAGAAAGGAGGAAATAAAATCTCTG
The DNA here is from genome assembly GCA_013398275.1 of Promerops cafer. NCBI lineage: Eukaryota > Metazoa > Chordata > Aves > Passeriformes > Nectariniidae > Promerops > Promerops cafer. The sequence goes on along the minus strand of VZSE01006912.1, from coordinate 193,641 downwards.
TGCACTCTGCAGGATCTCAGCTTTTGAGGCATCTGTGACAGAAGTCAGGGTGTTTCAGTTAATTTTCTATTTATGAGGATTCCCATCTGCCCTGGTTCTGCTTTTAAGTCAGGAGATTTACACTGTAATTTTTAAGAGCAATTACCCAAATTTATATATTGACACACTCAAATACATTTTAAAAGCATTTGATATTTTGGAAACTGGTATTTATGCTTCAGTTCCAGATGCATGTATTTGGATGTCAAAACTGACTATCTATGAAAATTTGGGGGGTTAAGTCTTTTCGGCTGTTATTTATTAGCAAAGCCATGGCTTTTCATTACCATTTTTTGCTTCTGAGTTTACAAAAATGTAATTCTTGTTACTTTCATTTTTATTGCAGGAAACAAACTCAAGAGGATGAAGCCTAATAAAGGAAAGACTTTAACTAGAGAGAGAGACTATGTGTACAAATTCAGTGCTGGAAATGAACATTTGGTGCTTACTGTGCCTCTCAAATTCCCTGTGCAAGAGAATATCAGTCATTTGCACGGACGTCTGATGGTTCTGCACAACCTGCCTTGCTTTATAGAAAATGGTATGAATTGATTCCTTAAATTAATCTCATGTATCCTTGTCTACAAGTGTCTTACAGCTTGCTCTAACAAACCAAAAGAAGGGTGTTCTACTGGAACAGTGTTTAAAAAATTGGTTTTTAAACGGCAGAACATCAGAGAAAATTACTCAGTGCTAGCAAGGAAAAGGTGAAAAACTTTACTTACAGGTTTCCTGGGTGATTACTGATGTGTTCTGTTAATGAACCATTTTCTTCTTGTTGTAATAGACCTGAAGCAATCTCTTAGTAAATTTGTAGAAGAGGAAACTATAAAAGATTATGACAGAGAAGCTGAAGTGGCTCTGGAAGCGGTGAAATCAGGAAAAGTAGACATCAACCAGCTGGCAGATACTTGGGCTAAAGCATATAAAGAGGTAAGATGAAGGCTGGAAAGTTAATATTCAAGGCTTGCTTTGTGAGAATATGTGTGTGTGTACAATCACAGTTGTGAGGATGAAATACGACACTAAAATTCACTGCAATTCTTGCAGTTTTTTCTTTTTATCTGAAAGTGAGCATCAAGTCTTCATCCTACAAGTTCTTAGTCAGGCTTTTCTTGAATTTAATAGAGTAAAAAGATAGAAAATGGAGAGACAAAAAATGGAGAGTTAAAATATGGAGGTTTGTTCATTTAACAGTTAATACTCAAAACCAAATAGGCATAAGGCTTGTAGTGGCTTAGAATTAAAGCAAGAGGTAATGAAGTGACACTCCTATCCTAAATCTCAGTAACAGCAATTAAGGCTAGAGGGAGAAAGTCTATAGTTGAGAGAGACTTTTCAGTTCATTTTTTGAGTTCATATGACTATTTCACTATTTCACATGAGGCTTTAGTTGGAATAATGTCTCCAGTTTCACATGGGATCTTAAAATAGTGGAGTGCAAAGGAACTGGAGGAGTCCTAGTGAAAACTAAAAATGAATGACAAACCTGCGGTATTTGAGGAAAGGTTTGTAGGAATTGAATTTGTTTCTCATGAAATATAGAAAAATGTGAAAAAATCTATAAAAAGTTTGCAAAACCAGCATTCTTGGGCTGTTCTTTGTTCAATAAAAAGAGCTTTTCTTAAATCGGGGTTGTTGATGAAATTCTTAATGTTAGTCATCCTTACTAGCAAAGCATTTTTGTTTGCACAGCTGGTGTTTTGGGCCTTATCTAAAATTCATCAGGTGCAAATATTATTGTGGATATTGCTGTTCTTTCCAAGCTGGTGTTGTGTGAAAATTAGTAATTCCTCACTGTAGTCCAAGCTTTAATGATTCTGACTTTCTCTTTCTTTGAAAGAGAAAGAATGGGAGAGGAGAAAATTGAAAGCTAAAGTAGAATGTAGAAAGTTTAAATTAGGGAAGATAATTTATGTATGGTAAAGGATGTGTTTGGGTCCCCATGGTTTTACCCCACCATTATGAGGGATCTTTATATGTCCTAAGAGGTATCTTATCCTTTAAAATCTCTTACATTTTCTTTAGACGACTTTAGAACATGCCAAACCTGAAGAAACCAGCTGGGATGAAGATTTTGCAGATGTTTATCATGATCTGATCCATTCTCCAGCATCTGAAATGCTGTTAAACCTGGAACACAATTATTTCGTTAGCATTTCAGAATTAATAAGTGAAAGGGACGTGGAACTGAAAAAACTACGCGAAAGGTATTACTTTTTTTCATTATTTAGGTTTTCCTCTCTCTTATTAAATAGGGGTGCCTGCCACTTGGTGTGTGCACTAATAGGACAACGTTTGTAGCTTGTATTTGTCTGTGTAAAACCAAATTCAGACAACACTTGGCTGGCACAAGAGTATGTAGAGATCGGGCAAGGGGGAATGGCTTCAAACTGAAAGAGTGGAAATTTAGATTGGATATTAGGAAAAAATCCTTTACTCAGGGTGTGGTGAGGCCCTGGCACAGGTTGCCCAGAGCAGCTGTGGGTGCCCCATCCCTGGCAGTGTCCAAGGCCAGGCTGGATGGGGCTCTGGGCAACCTGGTCTGGTGGAAGGTGTCCCTGCCCATGGCAGGGATTGGAATGAAATGAACATTCATGTCCTTTCCAGCCCAAACCATTCCATGATTCTATGATGCCATTAGGGTCAGCTACCTTATATTACTTTGATGGCCTTCTATTATTTTCAGTGACTGAGGAGAATACAAGTTTTGATTTCCAGAACGTGTTGAGTTTGAGTCCAGAGTTCTGGAATAAGCTTGCATAGCTGCAGGTTGTTCCTTTATCCACAAGAGGGAACACGTTGAATGTGGATTTTTCTTTTTATGCCAGAGTAATTTCAGTAGGTCTGGTTTAGCATTCTGAGTGGCAGTATTCCTCTTGAGCTGTTTAAGCTTACATTAGACAGTGCATAATCAGTTCATACTATGGTTTCTTCTGGACTGAATTGTACCTATTTCTCATTTGGGGGTCAATGTTGGCAGTAAGGTGTTAGCAAATCTTTTTGCTGCTCATGGCCTCTTCTCAAGTGTGCATACAGAAGAAAGAGCAGTATTGTTGTGGAGCTCAGGTGCGATGTAGCTGTGTATTGACTCTGCTGGAATTTATATCTCTGTTGGAATTTATCACATCCCTATGTTGGTGGCAGCTGAGACTGTCCCAAATGAGGGTAAGTGGTGTTCTGTTTACACAGGAGCTGACTTGAATCCCTGACCCTTAACTCCAGTTTGTTTTGTGGATTTTCTTTGCTAAATCTGTGACTGTCCATTCTGTCAGTAACAAACAACCAAGTTTGTTGTTGTATCACAGCAAAGGGTATTCTGCTGCCAGTCTTCTGAAATCTGTGTTTGCTTCTCTTTCAGGCAAGGAGCTGAAATGGATAAGGTGATGCAGGAGCTTGGGAAGTCACTGACTGACCAGGATGTGAATTCCTTAGCAGCTCAGCATTTTGAGTCTCAGCAGGTAACTAGAATATATCACGCACATAATCACCTTAAAAAGAACACTCACACCACTCAAATTATCACTGCTCTCCTGGCAGGATTTGGAGAACAAATGGACCAATGAGTTAAAACAGACTACTGCTATCCAGAAGCAGGAATATCAGGAGTGGGTGATAAAGCTTCATCAGGACCTAAAGAATCCCAACAACAGCTCAGTCAGGTATTTAATTCCTCTGTGATGCTTAATTCCAGTTGAAATAGTTCAAAGGATTTGCATTTACATAATCTTTTAAATAGGAAACTATAGTCCTATTTATTATGGTATCGTAATATCTATAAATAATTTACATAGGATAATCAGAGCATATCAAAGGCAAATAGACCACCATAAATAAATATGTATAATTTTAGGAGTTTCTTCATTGTTACAACCTGTCTGTACCAGAAAGTGTTCTAATGCACTAAAGTACAGCTTGACATGAGTGGAATTCCCTCCTATTTTGCCTTTCTTTCCTATGTTTGTCTCTAGCACTGTTTCACAAAGTTTTCTGTTACCACCTAAGCATGTTCTGGAGAATAATGCTACTTTAAAAAATGGTAACAATGGTTTGAATTAACAAGCCTCTTTTCTTTTTCTATGTGTATGTCACTGGACAGCTAAAAATTGAAATTTTTTAGTGTGAACACATGTGGTGAGTTGAATGAGAAGCTTTCCTCTTTTTGAGGAGATGGCAGGGAAATTAGAATTTGTAAATTGGGTGGGATCCTTATTCTTTAACACTAGTTCATTGCTACTTGGCAGTTGAAATCCGTAGAATTGCTTGCAAGTTTATAAAGTATTTTTGGAGGTGAGGCACTTTGAAAACAGAGAAACTTCTCACTAATGCAGAAACAAATTGGAGAGATGCTGATGTTTTTTCATGTATTAGGAACAGTATTTTTTGTATCACTATCAGACAGTTGAATTTAGGGAAAAAATTAAAACTGATATCTGAAATGTTTCCTGGTAGTTTGAACTCTGTGGAACATTTGATAAGGTGGTTTTTAATCTCCTATTTTGTACAGGAGGAAGAAAAGAAATGCTTTATCTAATAACTTCATAAATAAGGTTTTGGCTTCTGTAAATAGGCTGAGTAGAATTTTTTTTTATTTTCCTTTTATTCCTACATTCTTACTGTGTTATAATTAGGTATTGTGACTTATTGTTATTTCTCAGTCTTGGAATGCTTTACAAATGGGCCAAGTAATGTAAATCTAACAGTGGAGTCCCCTCTTCCTGCTGCCAGGAAGGTAAAGGTGAAACCTCACGAGTGAAGCTCATGCTCATAGGTTTGGTCTCCTGGTTTCCACAGACCAGCTGAGAAAACTTGGGATAACTTTCACAAAGTTTGTTGTCTTGAATAAAAATTAGGATTAACTTTTTGGTACTTTTCTCATTATTTTAGTGATGAAATTAAAGTTCAGCCCAGCCAGCTGAGGGAATCTGTGGAAGGAAACGGGAGAATCTATGAAGAGCAAAGGCTGTTAGAAGAAAGCTTTACTATTCACTTAGGTAAGTGGGGTAAACCAAATAACAGCTGGTAATAAATAATGTATCCAAGGCATGTATTATTTACACTATTTAACTCTCACTGTGTATAATCCATAGTTTGGAATTGTTTTGTGTTTGCTCTTTACATGTGTAAAAGAACAGCATAACCTGTGTCAAGCAATGTCTGAAATAGGTGGAAATCTTAATGGAAAACATTATAGAAGCAAATTTTCATCCATTTTGGTTGGGTGACTCATGTGAAAAAGCACAGCAAAACATATTGCCTAAAAATGAAGCTTTGACTTTTCTTACATTTTGTAGAAAAATGTGTTTACGAAATTCACTTCCCACAGTCAGTTGACAGCAGAATAGATACTTGCAATTTGTATTTTTGTTTGTGCAATAGAGTCTTCTTGAGCTGTTTTGACCATGTTATGTTGTGCAGGAGAGATTTAGGTTAGTTAAATCACCAGCATAGACATCAGCCAAAGCAGGTTTGATACAAATTTGCAAAAGAGCGAAAACATTCAAAGGCAAGGTTCACTCTATTACTATATAGATAAAAGAGAGAGGAAAGTTGGATTATAACCAAATCTAAAATGATTTAGGCAGAGATGGGCAGCAGCAATTCTCCCAGAATCACAAACTTGGGAATTTGCAAGCTCTGAGAGGCATCTCTGTCAGAGTGAGATGCTGGTGCAGCCTGCTGTGGTGCAGGAAAGCTCCAAGGACATCCCTTAGGACCACTGTCCATAGGGTCATAAGATGATTGCCTTGAGTCATTTAGAAAATGTTCATCCTCAGGTTGAATTGTTGGAGTTTCCAAAACTCTAGCAGCAATGATGCTGTTCCCCTCAGGCCATGGGTCAGGTAGGGGATGTTTCCAGGCTGTCAGGGGCTGACTGATGATCCCTTCCTCTCCATGCAGCTCCCATTTCAGCCATGCAGCAGTTCCTGGGATGGCCAAGGGATGCCTCAGCATCCAGCTCATTGCACAAATGCTAAGGCCTAGCAGGAGTTCCTGAGCTTGTGGAGTGGTTCTGGGGAGGGTGGAGAAGGATGCACCACCACACATCAGTATTTCATACCTAGCCCTGCAGTATTCCTGAGGAAGAATTTCTTCACAGAAAGGGTCGGAAGGGGCTGCCCAGAGAAGTTTGGAGTCCCCATCCCTGGAGGTGTCCAAGGAATGCCTGGATGTGGCACTCAGTGCTCTGGGCTGGTGACAAGGTGGGGATTGAGCACAGGTTGGACTTGATTGTGGAAGTCTTTTCCAAGCTTAATAGTTCTGTGATTCTGCAATGGGAACAAGGCTCACTTCAGGCATGGGCAAGCCTCACTTTGTGAAAACACTGCATTTTTATTGCTCCTTTGCAAATTGCTGATGTGTCTGTAAGACTGAATGTGTGGCTAAGAACGTCCTCTGGGTGTTACTGCTTACAGCTCCCTTACAGATCTTTAGGGAAGCACTTTGTGCCCTTGCATTTCAATCCCAGTCCTGAATTTAGTCTTCCACTGGGATTAAGCCACGTGTGCTCTGTGCAGGAGCTCAGCTGAAGACCATGCACAACCTGAGGCTGCTGAGAGCTGATATGTTGGATTTCTGCAAACACAAGCGCAATCACCGCAGTGGGGTGAAGCTGCATCGGCTTCAGACTGCAATGTCCCTCTACTCAACTTCCCTCTGTGGCCTGGTGTTACTGGTGGATAACAGGATCAGCTCATACAGTGGAATCAAAAGAGGTGAGCCTTCTAAAGGGAGGTATCATGTCAGGGAAAATGAATAAAATAATACATTAGAATAAAATTGTGCTGTCTTCTCTCACAGAAGAATATTCTTTGTGAAATTAAAATTCAGTGGAGGCACTCATGTTTTGCATAGGGTATTGCAAAAGGGTATCAAATGCAAAAAGAGATATAGATGAGGATGGGGGAAGGTGTTGTGCTGTTACCTCTCATCTCTTCCCTACATTTTGTGTTTGAGTAACAAACAGTTACTCATTGAAGAGGACCCTTCAATATTGATTTAGACAAATTCACTATAGGAGTTTCTAACTCTTTAATACCAGACTATCACACTGAAACCTATTCAAAAATGAAAAAGAAATATGCCCAGATCTTAAAATGATAGGTAAATATATAAAAATACCATGTGCTTTTGATACTGTGAATTCCATTAAAAATGAACAGTAGGAATATGACTTCCCTACTCTTGGAAAGTTTGATTAATAGCCATTTTAAGTGCATGTCTTTTGAGTAAGTGGGTATTATGATGGTGTTTTCTATCAGGGTTAACCAAAGAAAATTCTGTTTATTCCTGTTCGACTTTCCCACCTCCATCTTGAAGTTTAATACCAAAATACTCACACTTGGAATGTCTTTTTTTGACTATTCCTTGTCATTATTCTTGCATGCCATAAAAAAAGTGTACTGTGGTGGTTGATATTTCCTGGGAACTGTTGGAATCAGGCTCACAGGAAGAAGGAGAGAGAAGTGTACCAAGAAAAACTGCAGTTGCATTTGTGCTGTTGATGGTTTCCAAGTTGTTTAATTTTAACAGTATAATTTTGTACTTGTACTTATTTTGCAGGTAGTTTTTTAACTGCTTAAATATTTAAATGAATAACAAAAGGAGAAGATCTGGTTTTATGCTAAATTTTAGGTAATGAGAAAAGGCAGGCATTTAAATAATGCCATTAAACACAAAATTGCATCTTCTAGCCACCAACTAGATCTGCAGACACAGTAGAGGGGGAAGTACGGGACTGTGTCACAATCTGTCAATGATAATCCTCAATAAATTTTGGAAGAGGAGTCCAGTAGGGCTTTATCTGCTTTTGAAGAGTTTGCCTTTATAGCTGGATTCACTTGATCACTAGAGTAGAATTACATAATGTTACTGAGCACAACCTCAGGATGTGCATTTCAATCTTATTTTTTTCCTAGATTTCGCAACTGTTTGCCAAGAATGCACAGATTTCCATTTTCCTGGAATCCAAGAACAACTTGAAATTGTCCAGAAGGTTGTACTTAAGGCCAGAGCACAGCGTAGCAGCAAGACAAAAAGACACCACGGTCAGTGACAACCAAAATTACCCTCCTTGAAATAGAACAGTGGTCAGCTGGATGTTTGTGGGCAGGGCAGAGTTGATGCCACTCTTCTGCAGTTATTTCATCTGTAAAATGGAATGTTTGGGTTCATCAAGAAACTCTGTGTGAAATTCACTGAGAGATTGTGATGTTCAGGTGGTGTCTTTAAAATGAATCAACATATAAAAGTCCCATTTTAACAGCATGAGAAGTACATCAGGCCATTCTGCTTTCCTAAACTGCCTGTAACAGCACAAACTTTATCTGTCTTTACCTTTTTATTGCCATTTACATTTAAGTCTTTAAAAATTGCAGAAAAGGAGTTTATGACTTTTCCCCCTTCCTTTAAAGTGAATGCTGAAAACCAAGTAACAAATTGCCTAAATGTGTATTTAGCTTTCTAGTGCTGACAAAAGCTTTGGGAATGGTTTTCCTTGCATTTGTATTTGCAGATGGCTGGGAAATGCTCTGACCACGTGGTGTTTAGGCAGTGCAGTTGTACATCAAACTTTGATTAAACTTTGTTTTCCCTGCTTTCCCTGTTTTCCCTGTTTCCACTTATGTGATTTAAATGCATCAGGAACATGAACAAATATGAGTACAGAGAAAAACAAGTTCCCTTGAGAACCTGCATATTCCTGCATCTCAAGGGAAGTGGTGAAAGCTGGTTTTATGCTGATGATTTATGTAAACCTCTTAGAAACAAACTTGTTTTAATTTATTACATTATTGAAAGAGTAATAGCAAGATACTGTGTGGTTGTGGGGGAAATATGCAAAGTTTCATGTTATGTCTGAGAATACAAATGAAGAAAAATCATAGGACAGTAAGTAAGAAGGGCAGAGATTTGAGGTAGGATTCAGTGTGGGGTGTGTTGAAGACAGCAAAAACACTTCTACCCATCCCCCTTGCATTTTGGGGACTTTATGGTAACTTCATGGTCAAAATTCAAGCCAAATATCAGTACATGAACCTTTTCATGCCCAAGTGTAATTAATATAGGATATGATTAATACTTGTTCCATTTGTTCATACACAGAAAACAAAATCAGTGGGAATGAAGATAAATTAAAGAATATTGAACGAAACCAGTCAAACATTTTGCCAGGTGAGTTGTGTGGCATTGACCCCCTCTTCCTGAAGCAAATTGTGTTTCATACATCTACATTTTTAGCTCTAAAGTCAGAACATAAATTATAAACTGAACCCAAGCTGACCTCAATCAGAGGAGAAGGATGTTCCTGTGGCTGAGGCAGAGAACTGGGTGTCAGGACATCTGGTTTCTATTCCCAGCTTTGCCACTGCATCACATGGCACGGGGAAAATCACTTCTCTTTGCCTAAAATTTCCTTTTGGAATTTGAGGGTGAAAAAAAAAGAACTCTGAGCATCTTGGGGAAAAGGTGAAACTTCAATACTAGCAGCTAATTTTATTTTTGAAAATGGCTATATGTATATCACTGTTGTGGTACAGAAAAGCGTTTTTGAGTGGATTTTTTAACTTTAAGAAATCCCTCTCTCAGGGAAAGTATCTTCTGTGTATATTGTGATGTTTAATAAGGAAAGCTGCTGTGGAATTTGAAGATGAATATGCAGTTGGAGGCGGGAGGAATTAAGTCCATATAACCCATGGCTGAGGGCTTATTAAAATTGATTTCATGACTGTGTTAAATATTGTTAGTGGGAGTGGATTATAAATCAGCTTGGGCCAGATAAATCCAGGTGTGTCTTGCAGAAGTGGCCTGTGTTACTACTCGTAAATGGTCACTGCTGGGGATTCCTGCCTCCTTAGCAGTCATCCAAAAGTAGTACAGACCCCTTCTGCAGCTGTTCCAGTTCAAAGAAGGGATCTTAACTTCAGTGACCAGTGGGAATACGTTTGAAGGAAGATGTTTGTTGACTGAAACAGTGAGGGCATTGCACACCTGCTTTTCCTTTGACTGTGCTGTAGACTTTAGATCTCCAGTGCAAAGGAATGATGGAGAGACATGGATTTCACTGCCTCTGACCTTTGATAGATGAATACTAAGTCTAAAAATACCCCCAACAAGATATCTTGGTTACGTTTTTCAAACAACTCTGTAACTCACCTTTCCACTACTCTGAATTATTTTAAATTTTAATGGTCACTGATCCCTTTGTGTTCCAGTGCCATATCTCAGTTGTTACATAACCCACTATCTTTTTCCACAGGCTCTGTGCATCCTTTATTTGAACCCATCCTTTTTTGGCCTTTCCGCCTCCCACATCTGTCTGCAATTCCGTGCTTGCATTGTGTATTTTGAGTATTGCACCTCCTCTGGGTTTGTTTTTCTGTTTTGTGCTATATAGAGATCATATCCTGTACTGGCACTGTTATGGTTTATTACACCGTGTGGCCATGATGCCAGTGGAACCCATCAGAGCAGTGGAGTGTGGGATGGATGTAAAACAGTGACAGTCCAAGAGATTTTAGATCTCCTGTGTATGTCCTCATCTCTGCTGTATATTTGTATTTGCCTCTTACCTTTCTTACATTGCCAAACAATTGGATTTCAGTACAGATCACTGCCATGATTTCTTGCCTTCCTGGTTTGCCTTATTGTGCAGGAGAGTTCTACATCACACGGCACTCAAACCTCTCAGAAATCCACGTTGCCTTTCACCTGTGCGTGGATGACAACGTCAGGTCTGTGAACGTGACCGCCCGGGACCCGGCCATCATGGGACTCAGGAACATCCTCAAGGTCTGCTGCACACACGACATCACCACCATCAGCATTCCCCTCCTGCTGGTGCATGAAATGTCAGAAGTAAGTAAATGGAAACATTTGGGCTGGTTTTATATCCTTGGATTTTTGCAAAGGGTGTGTTTCACTCTGATTTAGGCCAAATGGGATGGTTTTTCTCACTCACAGGCTTCTGCCACACCACATGGCACTTGTATCTACATGGTGACCCAAATTAAGGAGCTGGACCAACTAAAAACATCTCAGCTAGCTGAATCACTTGAAGTTTTCATTCCCACCCCTCCTTCTGCACAATTCACTTCCCGGATCCAGCTCACTGCAGTTGTACAAGTATTAATAAAAGATGGGACTACACAACTGGAAACTCTACCTTCAGAGTTACTGATGCAGTAGTGATACCAGATCCCCTCTTTTAATTATCATTAGCTGTAAAACATATAACATTGGGAGCATATAACATTGGCAAAGCTTGGCTTAGAGTTCTGTAAATCTAAACACCACCTTTTTACCTTCTGTAAATGTTCTACCACCTCAGCCTTACACAGAAGCAACCCAATTTCACCTTCACTTTGAACTGTCTCCTCCTTCACTGCCTAATTTCTCTCCCTGTTTCCTCTCTAAGTCCCCTCAAATACTGGCTGGGCAAGAGGCAGCATATTGCTGATGCTCTTTGTGTTCTTACTTTCTGTGCTGAGTTTTGTGTTTTCTTCTGTAGTGGGACTCTGATGTCAGGCTTGTCTCTCAGTCAGCTGTAACATTTCTCAGTGCTCAGCAATTTAACACTATTGCCAGCCTCTTTTCTCTGTCACACCTGGCTCACAGAGAAGAAAAGGAGTGGGAAAGCAGGGAAAGAAGTGATGGGCAGGGAGTACAGCCATATGCCCGATACCCTGAAGAGCTGGAAAGTCTGTAAACCTAAAGAAATGAGAAAAAGAAGATAATTCTATCATCCATGCAGGGATATCAGTAATAATTACAGTCTGTTGGGGTTTTTTTTTTTAAATAACCCTTTGATTTTTCACTTGTAAATTCAATATTGCCTTTCCTTCGTGGAATGTGGCTGACTCATAGCAAGATAAATGCTCACCAGTGGATTACCTTTAACAGTGACTGGTTTTATAACAGAATTTGACTGGAACAGAGAGTAGAAGTGACCCTTTTTTGAAGGATCAGGGTTTATTATCATGAAAAGCAAGCAATGGAAAAGGTAAAACCACCCAATAATGAAGCTTCTAAAGTATGTATTTCCATACATAAAAGTAGACTTTTAGGGACAGATAAGATAATTTCTGAAATTTTTCATCTCTTGTACTGAGACCTTTTTTTAGGCACAAATGCAAGTAATCAACATGCAGGACTGCAGCCTGGGTCACTCATGGGACCCAGTCTCCAGTTTCAGAAATGTATTAAATATATTGACCTTTTTCTTAATCAAGGTGCCACCTGATTATATTCTTCGTCTGGTTTTTGTTTCCTTTAAACCTGTTTAGTTTTAGCTTCTGTTTGCATATCTGTATTTTAAACTACAAATAAAGCACACGACCAAGTGTTCAACATGCCTTGAGATGTGTGAAACTGAAGAATTATCTTCTTGTCTAGTGCTGGATTCTTAGAAGGTCCTGGAAAAACAATTTACCTTTTGTATTAAGCTGTAAGTCTTTGCAGAGTAAGCAGAAGGTGAGCTGGATGGCAAGTGTGTGTTCAGGCACAACTGCTTTGTATGACTTGCATTAGCAGCTTGCTTATTACAGTGCTTGGCAGCTGGCTGACCTGTTTTGAAACACACAAATCTGTGACTCCTTGTTGAGGGAAAAGTGAGTAATGACAGATTTCTGAAAGTTACCCTGAACTCGGTGCCTTTGGCAGCTGCAGTTCTGACTCTGCATTTACCACCTACAGAAGAACATTTTTGTGAGGTGGTTAACCAGGAGCCCAGCTGCAGAGATGTTTCCATGCTTCCCTGGGACAGGCATTCATTAGCAGTGTTCTCTGTGCTTTTCCCAAAGGTTCCTAATGCAGACGGAAGAGTGGTGTTTATAACCTCACAAAAGTAATTACAGTATGACAGACTGCTTTGGGTTGGAAGGGACCTTAAATCTCATCCTGTCCCATCACCTGCCATGGGCAGGGACATCTTCCACTATCCCAGGTTGCTCAGAGCCCCATCCAACCTTTCCTGGAATATTTCCAGGGATGGAGCAGCCACAGTTTCTCTGGGCAACCTGTGCCAGGGCCTCAGCACCCTCACAGGGAACAATTTCTTCCTCATATCCAGTCTAAACCTGCTCTCTGTCAGTTTGATTGTATTCATCTCAATGAAGCCATTAGATTTCATTATTATATCTATGAAAAAAAAATCAAGAATTCTGTTTTCCTTTGTTTTTCTTATGGCAAGAACAACCAGAACAGATCTCTCTGGTCTGATCATTAAGTTAAATGAAGAAAAGAAACTGGATTTGATACCTGAGAAAGGCAAAAGCAGACAGGTTTGATTTCAGGACAAGTGAGGTGTTACTGTCTGATCACTGGAATCTGCTATAAACTGGAGAATGAAATGGCTCTAACAGCAAGGCATTGCTAAAAATGCCAGAGCTGGCACCCTCCCTTGGTAGTTTCAACACTGCTGTTGTCCACACAGCAACAGTGACAAAAATGTGACTCTTCTGTGATCTCAGACTAGTTGTCTCTATTACCATAATTTAAGATAAAATTCTTTTTAAAAAAAGTAGAAATGAAATGAGTGTAAGCTGTGTAACAAATATTTATGAACATAGTTTATGTCCATAGAGAGGTTGGGTGGTGGGTGTATTGACTTCAAATGTTTCTCATCTGAATTTCCTGCCTTTAAATTTATATCTGCTCATCCAATGTTTAGGATTTGCACAGATGCACTGTGAGTTAAACACCTTGCTAATTCTTACTGAAATTACCCATTGAAATTTGGTTTGAAATATTTTTTCCACATGATGTATGTGGACTTCACTGTTTTAATTACTTGATTATGACATGGTTCTGCAAAGGCCCAAGCCCTAAGCAGCCCCATGTAGTGAGCCTGTCACAAATTAAATGAAAATAAAAGGGTTGCAGCATATCTTTCTAATCAGTGAAGCTGGTCTCCCCTTCCCCTGCTTTTTTTTACTAAATGAGTAGAAATCTTAATTTGACAAAATGATTGCATCGTAAAAAGGGTTGAAGTGTCTCTGTCACCCCAAGTTCTGTACGGTTTTTTTTTTAACTTTCTTGAATGCTATTATCCAAAACTCCCTCTAGGAGGTTGGCTGTTTGCTTTTCTGCTTACTTATGTCCTTCTCTGTGTTTTGAATTGGTGCTTACCTGATCCTCCATAATTTCCACACCAGAGAAAACTGGTAACGTGGTGAATTCATGAGAACTTTGGTGTGTGAAGATGGATTAGAGGTGAATCACTACTATGTCATTTTCAGTTCTTGTGGCTTGCATAGAGCAACATTCTGTTACTTCCCTGAGTGCCCACAAAATTTAACCTCTCTGTTCCTCTAAAATAGTCCAAGGAATGGTGTCATATCCTGCTGTGTTGATCAGTCCTTGTAAGGCTCAGTTCCCATCACTGATTGCTTAAGGTGCTCCTGATAGAGAATTTTCTTCTTAGTCACTTGTTTTTTACTAAGCCAGAGCAGTGATCAAAACCAACAATAAACCTTACTTGGGACAGAAAGCACACATGGGCAGACGAGTTACAATAAACACCAAGTGTTGCTTCCAGAATGCATAAAAATTAAAAGAGTCAAAAAGCAGCCACAACCAAAAAAAAGTACAAACCCAAACTTGTCCAGCACTGTTCTGATTAATGTGGTGTATACCCTAAAAGCAGCATGTAGGGATGCAGTGATTTACATAATGAAAGCTTTATGAAAAGATATGTCAAACTTACCCTGTTTTTAACATACAGTATATTTTGGGGGAGATCCTTTCACCTGAGGAGGAACTTTGGCTTTCAGCAGTTGTTTAATGAAGCCACACATTCAGTTTATCAGTTGTGTTATCACTGGGCATTCTTAGATCACCTTACCTCTCAAATAACTTCCTTTAATACTGATAAGATTAAAGCTTTCTGATAAGAACAGATTACAGATTGTGTTTGACATTGCAAAATAGAGACTGTCTTTAGTGAATAGAGAACTATGTAAAACTTAAGGTTGAAAAGGTACTTCGAATGGTAAATTGGTTTCCACATCTATATTCCTGTATTCAGAGTAGAAAGTGCTCATCTTCATGTTGAAGAGGACAGCAGAAACAAACAGATACTGTTTTCTTCTTTCTGAGAAGTGTTTGCAGTGAGTCATTCTGTCTCTGATAGAATTACATCATCATGGTGCAATTGGCTTTGTAGCATACAGCCAAAAAATGTTTCATGAACTTTAAACTTAAATGATTTAGCCCAGTGCTTGTAGCCATATCTTAAACCACTGTGGTTTTCATGTCATGTTTTTCCATTTAACTTTAGGTGAGGATTTGCTGGCTGTTGCTATCTGAAACTCCTTCATCAGATGAAGATGCATTTTGTTTGTTCTCACTCTTACCATATATGCATCTTAATGAAGAAGGGCTTCTTCCAGTTCCAGTATTAAAAGGTTTTACTGAAGGTTGTGGGTATGCCAAGAAACCTTAAACAAAATCAAGAACAGATAGGAGGCATCACTGTGCTATTAAGATGTGGTCAGGAGCCTGCCTTTGATTTGCTGAAGCATGAATCTGACAATTATCAGTTGAATATTAGACTTTTTCTGGAGCTCCACAGGAGAATTGAACAGCCCAGTTTCCAGTGGGTTTGACAACATTTTTATTCAACATCTCACGTTAAAAATGTACAATATTATTCTGACACTGGCTCTCCCATCAATAAGGAGTGGTGGTGCTTTTATGGTCACCTGTAAGGTGTGTACACCTGCCTAGAATGTTCTGAAAACTAGGTCCCAAATGCTGCTTGAAAATTATGTTCTAGGGCAAAAAATGTATGGCATTTAATAATTTCCCTGCTATTCTTGCTGGTTAGATCTGTGGGGCACTGAGGCTTTTTATTTCTTCATTTTAGGAGATGACCATTCCATGGTGCCTGAAGAGGGCAGAGCTTGTGTTCAAGTGCGTCAAAGGTACGGGAGTGGAGCTCCAGTGGGATCTGGGGAGCCAGTCCAGAGCAGGGACATGAACTCATTAAAGGGCTGGAGCAGCTCTCCTGTGAAGAAAGGCTGAGGGAATTGGGATTGTTCAGCCTGGAGAAGAGAAGGCTTTGGGGTGACCTCATTGTGGCCTTGCAGTGCCTGAAGGGAGCCCACAGGAAAGATGGAGAGAGACTCTGGACAAGGGCCTGGAGTGACAGGACAAGGGGCAATGGCTTAACATGGACAGCAGGTTTAGGTTGGATATTAGGAAGAAATAGCCCTCATGACTCAGCATGGTTTTCTGTCTTTCCAGGTGGTGTTTTTACTTTCTGCATTTTTGTGTGCTGCACTTAAATAGTTGAACCAGTCACTTTCTTTCAACCACCTGCTTGAGGAACCTTTTTCTATAGTAACTGACCTTTACTTGTTCACAATGGATATGTCATCTATATCATACACTTCTATTAAACAAGTATTTTTCTGAGTGTCCTTATTTACCATGAGAGGATTCCTGTGGCCTTTGGTAGTTCATTACTTGAGGAATAAACGAGTTCTGAGCTTTTTCCCTATAGAATCATCATAGAATCATAGAATTGTTTGGGTTGGAAGGCACCTTAAAGATTCCAAGCCCCTGCCATGGGCAGGGACACCTTCCACTATCCCAGCTTGCTCAGAGCCCCATCCAACCTGGCCTTGGACACTGCCAGGGATAGGGCAGCCACAGCTGCTCTGGGCAACCTGTGCCAGGGCCTCACCACCCTCATAGGGAACAATTTCTTCCTCATATCCCATCTAAACCTCCTCTCTGTCAGTGTGAAGCCATTCCCCCTTGTCCTGTCACTCCAGGCCCTTGTCCAGAGTCTCTCTCCATCTTTCCTGTGGGCTCCCTTCAGGCACTGGGAGGCCACAGTGAGGTCACCCCTTTTTCTCAGTGAAAGGAAGCCATGGAAGGAACTCCTGACACACTGTTTGGAGAAACCCTCACTTCTGCTATGTATCCCTGTGCTGCACAGGAGTGATTATTCTGTCCTCAGTGTTGGTATTCTGCAGAACTCCTCATTAGATTTTTTGACATTTCATTCAGATTGCCCAAGTCTGATTTAAAGGCAGTTGAGAACATCCCTAATCAAGGCAGTTCAAACCCTACTTGTGTGTGAAAGCTCCCTCACAGCCTGCTCATGCTGTAACTGCTGGGGAGTATTGCACAGGTAATCCAGACAGTGTCAATGATGTTTTTTTAGGTTTCATGATGGAAATGGCATCGTGGGATGGAGGAATTTCTCGGACTGTACAATTCCTGGTACCACAGGTAGGTGAAACCAAAGTCATATCCAACCTAGGAGACTGCTGGTGAAAAGTCACGTCAGCAGATCTAGTTGCGATTTTTTTTGCTATTGCCTGCCCCTTTTGGGTGAGTTTAAATTAATCAATCTGGTTTTGTTTCCTTGCCTATAAAAAAGAAGTAAGGGTGGGTTTATATTTTTGAATACCCAGAAGAATTTTCTGAGAGGATGCTAAAGTTTCAAGCTGGGAAGTTCACCTTTATAGATGGTGAATGCATCACCTTTGAAAAAGAGACTTTTTTGCTGTTAATTACTCTGATGGGCTAACCTTGCATTACATAACTTGAGTTGTTTATTAGTCATATTGTCTAACAACATGGGAAGCTGCAATGCAGAAAGTTCAGTCATGCTTCCACAAAAAAAATTAATTACTCCAGGTATTTGAAGTTAGTTCTAATTTAGATTCTGAAATTATTTAATTTGGAGTTCTAGCTGATCTTCAGAAACAGGAAGATATCCAAAGATGGCTAGCACAAGGTTTGTTCTAAAAAGCAGTAAAAGTAGAGTTAATGTTAGGAAAGGAGTAAAATGTATTTCTTGACAAAGTAGAAAGCTGCTGAGCAAGGAGGAAGCCACAAATAAATTCCAAAGTTGAATCTAGCCCTGAAATGCAGAGAGCAGGAATCCTGTAGATAACAAGCAGCACTGTCCTGCTTATGTTTGGCAGAAATAATCAATCCAAATAATTAATCAATCAATCTGGAACAAGAAATCTACTGGAAATGGTTATGTGGATATGTCACATAAATACACAGCCAGTATTTTTAGGTCAATCTTTTAACTGGATTCAGTAGAATTATAACACACAGTTTGAAAATTATTTTTGTTGTCTTCTGAACAGCAGCAATTCTCTTAAATACCAAGAAACAAAGTTGAGAGAGTTAATTCTTCCAAACTACAAAAAGCCAAAGCTTACCTGTGTGTTTTCTTTTTTTCCCCAGACAATTTCTGAGGAAATGTTTTACCAGCTGAGTAACATGCTGCCACAGATCTTCAGAGTATCCTCCACACTGACTCTGACCTCCAAGCACTGATTTCTGTGGGGCACTAACCTGTATCCTATTGGCAGAGGATGAGATTAAGGAGATTCTGGACTAGGATGTCTCTTTCCTGTGGACTGATGACCCCAAAGTGGCATTTGGTGCAATTTCAAGAATCGTGTTGTAATAAAAGATAAATGTTGTCTGTACTTGGCTGGTAGCAGCTGATTTTTGCCTCTTGCTTTGTTTCAGCACAGGATTGATTGATGAATTCCTCACCTTTATCTGAAAGACATTCAATATATCTTGTATGAAATCTACAGGAATATATAGGTAATTCTCATACATGGGTAGTAGCAATAAGAGCTTATGCTAGGAATGGGGTCTTCTGGCTTCTACAAACATTTTCTGAATTTTCTTAGTGACTTTTAAAATAATATGGAGCACGTCAGGTGTTTCCTAAGAATAACCAATGGAATTTGTCATAGCAACCACGGAATAAAATGCATTACTGCCTTATTTTACTGCTACAAAATGAAAGACTTGAATCAAACATTTACTCAGTTTCATTTTGTAGATTGTGGAAGTGTTTAAAAAATAATCTAATTAATATACACTTGTGACAATAATTAGAAATGTTAAAGTATTATTTCTTCCTTTTTTTTTCTTTTTTACTCTGTGTGCTTTTTGCTTTATTTCCAGACTTCACATTGACAAGTTTATCATATGAACAACTTTATAGGAACACTAAAGTGTTCTGGACCCTCTTACACAGATAAAATCTGCAGCTTATTTATTATTAACATTTTATGACTAATCAAAAATGCCAGGGAGACAGCTCAAGATGCAGCTATGAAATTTCTTGGGACAAACTTGAATCCAGTCAAAAAAACCCCAACCAAACCACCCCTGCATGCCAGTGGTGGGGCATAAGGGGGACACTGGGAACTGCTTTTCCCCCATCAAGGACAATCTTGGAACTCAGCTCTGGACTCAGGAGCTGGAAGCAGCTCTTCTATGGCCACAGGGAAAGTCCTGTCTGGAACTGGGATTCTTGGGATTGCCAGAACCACTGGGCTCACAGCAAAGCAGCTGTGGGGTTGAGGGTTCCAGGTGGTGGGATTTCCAAATCCACAGTTCTGCTGTGTGGGAATCATGGGGATCCTGGCAGACGTGGCTTTGAATCAGAAACCTCTTCCTATGTACTGCTGAAATTCTGCACTGGAAACTGGAGAACCTGGAAGCCGATTAAAACCCAAATTATTTTCTGTCTTCATAGTGATTTTTTAAAATGTTACTTAGATTAATAAATGCGAAGATTGGAAAGCTCTGTTTTGGGGAAGCTGCATAATTTTAAATTCTCACGGAGAACCAAAGGAATATTCACGATTTCATGATGATTATAAAGTCACTGTGTAATTAACAGACTCAGCTTAGTATTTTTATCAAGTCTTGCATGCTGCAGGAAGCCATGTAAGTGACCCAGCACACATCTTTTGCTGAACTGTCAAATACTTTCTTTTCCTCTGCCAGCAGCTTCTAAAGAAGAGTCATGCAAGTAACGTGACCTAATTTGGTGTTCTAGAAAAGAAGGATGTAAATTCCTCTAGAAGGAGCTGGATTAATCCTGTTACAGCTCATTTTACATTGCTGGCCTTAAACTGAAATCAAACTCTGGTCCCAGAAAAGCAAGTGCTCTAACACTATTCTGTCTGGGAAAGGTGTGGTGGCAGAGCTACTCCTTTTTAGAAGTTGTAAGGTTTATCTGTTTGTGAAAAAGATCTATGTTACCTACTTATATTAGTTTTATATTTTCCTTCAGTCAGTAAATCTACCAACAAGGAACACCAACAATTCTTGAGCAAATATCTTGCTTACACTTCCAGACTCTTTGGTAATAAAAATTATGCCTGGTATTTTTGCCAAAGCATGAAGATTCCATTTAATTCAGTAGCACTTGGGTGAAACTTCCACTAATTTCTAGGAAGTTAACTCAGCTTTTTGCCTTTTATTTTTGAAATGTTTCTTTTCAGTCCTCAGCAGATTGCATCTAAACTTGTCATCAGAAGAACCAGTTGGTCTTTGATACTGAAATGAACAAACAAGCTCTTGTGATGAGTTTTGGAAAGTCAAAGTGGAGGGAATGGTATGGGAAAAGTATTAATTCTGCTTGCTGAAGTGTGACCCTTGTGAATGCTGAATAAGCCTGCCAAAGGGAATCTTTGTCTGGAGGATCCGTGACAGACCATTTAATATTCCCATTTTTCATACCTGTTCTCAAGGAAGTGGTGCTAACAGCAGATTTTTAGCTGTCTTTGGAGAAAAGCAGAATATAGAGGTGGGCTGACCTAAGCTGTACTTTCTGTTTGGTCTGTGCCTGGCAGCTGTAGAATACAGGCTGCAGTTTATGGTGTAATTCTGTTTCAGTCGTGAAAAGCTATTCAAGATTAAGAGGAAAATGACTTAATGGGCATGAGGTTTTCTATTTGTATATGCAGTGCAGATTCCTTGGAAGGGTGACAGTATTTAATGCCTTGAAAATGTCGTGTAAAATTATACGCATGGCTTGAATAGAATAAAAAATTCCTGCCTCACGGGGAGAGGTGAGGAGCAAATGCCATTGTTTAGCTTTTTTTAACTTGCTCATGGCGACCACTGTAAACTGCAGGTGCCCTTTACAGAATCTGAACTGAGGTTATTGCAACGAGAAAAAAAATTCCAAGAGTCTGGATTTGTCAAGGATGTAACTTAGTGCCCTTCGCCTCTTGTCACCAGCTCTGCAGCCTGTGTCTGTTGCTTCTGTGGGAACTGGTGACAAACAGGAGGAGAAATATGCAGGCAGTTAAACACATGAACAGACCTTGTCCTGGCCAGGTGCCTCTACCCTGCTGCAATGCCAGAAATGTCACTGTTAGAAGGTGGCACTGCCCACACAGGTGGGAGTCATACCTGAGGTCCTTTCTTCTGCAATAGTTCACTCTGGACAGCAAAATCTTAATGATGAAAGAGTTATTTTATAACTTTTCCTGTTGTATGAGAGTCAATGAAGCCACAGAAGGTGATTATGGAGAGGGGATATAATGTAAGGGAGGAAATTATCATGGAATGGTTTGGGTTGGAAGGGGCTTTAAAGAACATCCATCTCAGAGCATTGAGATTGCACATTCTAATCCAGTTCTGGTATTTCTGTGAGCTTAGAAGTAGATCAGTTTATTGCATCTGTA
Source organism: Promerops cafer (assembly GCA_013398275.1). Taxonomy (NCBI): domain Eukaryota; kingdom Metazoa; phylum Chordata; class Aves; order Passeriformes; family Nectariniidae; genus Promerops; species Promerops cafer. The sequence goes on along the minus strand of VZSE01006912.1, from coordinate 172,126 downwards.
CCCCATTTTCCCCTCATTAGAGGAAAGTTTAATTCATGCTTGTGTAGTATTTTGAGCATTAGTCTTTCATGCTTCATTTACTGTTATTTTTGCCCGCGCTATACCCAAAAATACAGAGCCATTCCCTGGTATTCACACCAGGTCAGCTGTGTAAAGAGATGCCTGTCCTCTTCTTGTATCTTTGCCTCATGGAGCTCTCAGGACAGACCATCAGTGCTGCATAAAAATAAGTTTATTACTTCATACTATATACTGGATGTGGTAGAAGTCACTAGCAACCACAGGACTGTTGTCCTATGGGACCACAGAATTAGAAAAATATGTTATTATTATGTATAAGGACAAACAGTTTTATTTCTGGTTGCATAAGTTGAAGAGCTAGATTTTATGATATAATAGCATTTAAACACTAAGGTGTAATCTTACCTCAACATTTAGAAGCAAGTTCTTTTGAAGATTATTCCTTGGAGGTTAGGCCAGATCCTGGGTAAAGAATGGTAGTTCATTTATTCTTTAGTTCTTTATTTCCTTTCCCAGTTCTGTCAGAATAACCTGCAAAGGGAAAAAAACAGTGTTCACCCTTTATAATAAAGGCCTCAAAAGAGAAAAGCCATGGAAATGAGTCAACTTAGGATGTGAAGTCAGTGTTGCAAGCTCTGCCAAGTGCAGCTTGGAGAAGATGAGACAGCTTGAGCAAACAAAACTTCCTCTGGGCACGCACTTTCCACATGACATCTTTTTTTAATTGGGAAATGGACTGTGGACTTCAGTTTGTGATGCTCAGTTCTGGTCTCATTGGCCAGTTTCTCTGCTTTCAGAACAGACATAGAGTAGTATTTTCAACCAGCCCTGTGAAGGGCTGAGAAAAGTTGGAGAAATGTTCTCTGCTGGAGTAATTATCAATACCCACAGGAAAAAAGTCACTGAACAAAACAAGGTTATTGTGTCATATTTGTAACACACACAGAAATATGAAGTATCTAGTATCAAATATTCTATGTAACGTAGAAAAACCTCTTAAAATCAGTGATAAATCGTGCAAGCACTCCTCATGGACCAGCACACAATGATGTGCTATATCTCACTTCTCAGAGGAGCCATGGTAGGCACTGGCATCTTCCTGATGGCTGTTGCAGTTCACAACTTCTAAATCTTCACTCAATGCAGCAAAAAATACCATGATAGAAAAGGCACCAGCCTTGTGCAGTCTGTGGCCTACAGGATGTGATGTCCGTTTTGACTGTCATCCTGGTTTTTATTTTGGCATTCACCTTCTGCTCTGTGTGTTGCTTGTGTCAATTCAATGTCTATCAAGTTTGCTGAGTTACTCCAAAATTACAGAGATGTAACTGAGAGTAGAATTTGGCCTTGTGTGCCCTGCCAAGGGTGCTAAGTTTGCAGAGATACACACAGAGCAACACTGGCTAAATGGCAACTGAAGGGGAATATGAAAACCATCTGTAAATATTTAAAGGATGCAAAGACTAAAGAGGAGGCGGGTTTGGACTGCATGTTCCAGTAAGAGTTTCAACTTAACTAACAGGGATAAAGCTAACAAAGGAAAAGAGGGAAGATTTAGAGAAGCAATATTTCTGAAAACTTAGAAATCAGTCTCATAGTGTACAAATACTTCTCTGAGAATGGAGTGATAGCCACTGTGTCATTTCCAAGATAACAGGAGGCTCTGTGGTATAAAGTACTCTTAAGCTGCCTGGGAGATGGCAAGACAGGACTTCATGTCTGCCTTTCTGTTTGGTCAGCAGAAATGGCTTGATTTCTCCCTCCCTCCCCCTGTTCCATCTTTGGGAAGCGCGTGGATGACCATCTGGGTCCAGACAGATGTGCTTCATCTCCAGTTGGCTTAATAAGTTGATTGATTTTAAATCTGCAGAAAGGAAGATCCCATGGAGAAAAACTCTACATTCCTTCAAGAGGTACCTTCCATGAAAGACAAAGCCTTGGGGGAAGAAATCCTTAAGTTAAATTAATTCAGGTTTAGATGAAGGGTAAAGAAAATCCTATGCTCCAAGGCACTCTCAGCTCTTCCCTAATGGGCATTGGCTCACCCTTAACAGTGGTGAATATCATCAGAGCATCTTTGAGATCCAGTGATTTCAACAGGAGTTCAAGGCCCTTGGCCCCCAGGCAGGAACAGACCCTGTACATATCAATTTAGGAGTATCTTGAACTGGGGAGTTACCAGAGTTGAAGCTGGTTTGGTTGTCTCCCAAAAGTCTTATTTAAGCTCCTTAAACTGAACCATAACAGCTCCTGCCTGGCATAAATTATAATCCTCCAAAATGCTCTGTACTGTCTCATGCAAGTCATTTATAGTGACTGTTTCAACTCTGTTCCAAAGAGCAGTTTTAAATCCCAGCAGAAATAGCCTGACCCCACAAACAGGGGCTGCTTCCTTCCGCCACTCCTCGTGTGTGCAGCACCCAAGTTATCAGAGTGCTCCGTGCCTGTTCCCACAGCGGAAATCCTACCAGCACAGTCCAGCCAAGCCTCCCTTTTTGAGAAATGAATCTCTCTCCGCTCACCAATCAACGATGGATATTGCAGAGGGTCATTGGCAGGAGCTTGGCCCCAAGCTTGACCAGCTACACAAGAGGATGTGAGTGCTTCTGTTGAGTGGTTGTTTGGAAACCGCTGCCTGACCACCAGTTGTTATCTTGGATGTGTTTTTAGCCATTTTGGGCACTTCTCCCTGCCCATTGGAAGTGGTACTTTCTTTCAAGCAGTCCACAAATTATGAGCAAGTCATGCAAACTGATGTTGCTACATGCAAAATGGCACACACCACATTTATATCTTACTTTTGCTTACAGTGGGAAATCTTTTGCTGCAAGAGGACAATGACATTTTCTAGTTTTTCTTCTCCCCATGGTTATTTTACAACAGGTAGGTATTTATGGATGAGGGCAATCAGCCCCTTTGCCTGGGTGTGAGACCCAGCAGGTGAGTCTGCACCTCCTGGTGACTGAGAAGTGGTGTCCCCCAGGGGTCTGTAATAGGGCCAAGTCATTTTTGATGTCTTAATCAATGGCATGGACAGTGGGATCAATTGCACACTCAGCAAGTTTGCAGATGACACCAAGTTGAGGGTGCAGTGACACACCTGAAGAACAGGATGCCGTCCAGAGGGACATGGACAAGCTCAAGAAGTGGCCCAGCTCAGGGGGCCCAGGAAACACATGGAGCTGCTGGAGCCAGTGCAGAGGAGGGACACCAAGGTGACCAGAGGTTGCCCAGAGAGGCACAGGTTTCCCAGAGAGGTGGAGGATGCCCCGTCTCTGGAAACATTCAAGGTCAGGCTGGGCAGGGCTCTGAGCAACCTGATCTGTTGAAGTTCTCCCTGCTCGTTGCAGGGGGGCTGGGCTACGTGGCCTTTAAAGGTCACTTCCAACCCAAATGATTTTATGATTCCATGAAAAAAGCATCAAGAATTTGGAAGGGCAGGCTCTGTACAATACATGGTGGATACATGTATTTTTTGTATTTTCTTCTTTTTACTCGTGACGCTGTCATGAGTAGCTCTTTAGAGAAGCACTGTACCCACTAATAACTGGCCAGCTGGATCACCTACTTCTGCCTAATCCATCTTAATTTTTATAGTGGACTCATACACAGCCAGACACTTAGAGAAACAAAGGATGGAAAACATAAAGCAGTTAAAGAGAGGTAAGGATGGGCCAAGCTGGAGGGGTGTAAGAGCCTTTAACTTCCTGTTTGTTAGGAAGACTTTAATATAAAGTACAGCAACCCAGGCCCTATTAACGTGCACTCCTGTGGCCAGTCCTTAAACTGGCTCCTCGAGGTGGAGATTATTGTGTCATGAGCACCATTAATTTTCACAACATTATTTCCACGAGAGGTTATTACACATTAAATTACAACATTCCCATGCATCCAGGCTTCTTGTAACAGTAGGAGAAATGGTGGGCTGGAGAAGACAGCTGGGTTTGCACGTGGTCTATGTCAGTTTACTTAAGCAGAACCATTTTACTGCTGCTGGAGGAATGCAGCAAAAGGTCAGTGCTGAAACTCCACTAAAGTAAGCTGAGCACACATTCCATCTGCCAACATATGCTCACTCCTTGCTTGATCAAAAAGGAAATTTCAGAGCTCTGCTGCATGCTTGCCTTGACCCTGCTCCACACCGCCTGTCCAGTGGGCATCAGACAGACCATTCTCTAATCCTGCGTGGAATACGCATTCTGCTGAAAGGATGCTTGGAATAGCTGCACAGCAGCAGCAGCAGCGTAATCCTAAACTGGGCCCGTGCACAGGGAGAACTGCAGGACAGCATGGAGAGGGATGTCAGGAGAAGTGTTACATGAATGCATGAAATGGTTGGGTTTATTTCCTAGTCCTGTCCACCCATCACGAACTGACCCTGTCCAAATGAGACTCATCTTTGCAGGGGAAAAACAAACTCAACATTGTCATTCAGCTCTTGCATTTTCTTTGCCTGTTTCCTTCAAATGTTTCGTCTTCTGGAGTCTGCCTGACCTGGTCAGTGTCAGAGGAGGAATTCTGTACTAACATGCACAAGGAGCTGCACCAACTTAACTGGGCTGTTAAAAATTGCAGAAGTGAAGCTCTTGTATCTACAAGAGCTTTTGGCTGATTTAGAACATGCCCTCATAACATCACTTGATAAAAATAAGACTTGGGCTTTTTAATAGAACAAATTACTTAGGCTTTATATTTAACCACGGTCACTGTTAAAGCTATAACTGGTTTTCAGAATATTTTAGGAATCTGATTTTGATCTTCCATATGTTGAAAACCGTCACAACAAATACCTTACACTGTGGTTCCTGACGAAGAAATAACAAGGTGGCTGCAGCCTTAAACACAAAAAGTTTGCTTTGGACTCAGATCTGCTGCTGTTCAGAGTGACTACTGGAAATTATCATTTCAAGGCAAAGAAGGAGACAGCCTTGAACCAGAGAAACTCATGATTTTTGTTGAGAGGGTACTGATGTTCTAGTTACTCTCAGCCAGCTCTTCAACAGATCCCAGACTCCAGTGGGAAAAATGGCACCAATGTTGAGGTCTCCTCGATGCATTAAAGCCGAGGATATTTTGACACAGAGAGTCGGGCTCCTTTCTGAAAACAGGACTTGCAGTCTTTAAAAATAATATGGAATGACCTTTGTAATCAACCAGATTAGAACTGCATTTACTCATCTCACATTGTCTTTAGGCTGTGCCTTGGGGAGAAGATTCAAGTCCATTTAAGTGTATTGTATAATCATGGATTATGAGGGAAACATCTAAAATCACACACAGAAAAACATGAGTGTAAAAAGATGAGGCTAAAGAATGAGGTCTTTGCTGGCAGAAGCCAAATCTGTTTTTTTAAGATTGTATTTTACTATTGTATTTTACTATGTGTGATGACCGCATAAAACCAAATCACAATGAACAATAATTTGGAGAGTGGAAACAACATCCTGCATGAATGTGGCAGGCATTTGAGGAAGAATCCATCACTACCCCCAGATCAGTTTATTTTCCCTAACCTGCAAGTCTGCAGTTGGCAACAATAAATTGTAGGAAAAGTTGATACAATGAGGGTAGGGCTGGCATCCAGCTGGCGCCTGAAAAGCTGGAATAACGGATTGACAGGATTCTTGTGCAGCCTGGCATTAAGAATTGCAGAGCCTTGACCCTGGGAATACATTATTCCTGGCAATAGTCCAGGCTGGGTACTGATTGACTGGGGAGCAGCTTTGCTTTGAGAAGAGGCTGGGGATCATGGTGCAGAGAGCTGAACCCAAATTCTTAGTTGTGGTGAGGCAGGACAGCCACAGACTGGGCTGTATTAGCCCAAAGGTGGCCAGGAGGTCAAGGGGTGAGGGAAGGGATTCTTTCCCAGCACATCTGGTGTGCTATGGTCAGTTTAGGGCATCTTAGCACAGGAGAGAAGTCAACAGATTGGAGGAAGTCCAGAAGAGAGCCCCAGGGATGCACAGGGAGCATGTTGAAGGTGTTCAAGGAGAGGAGGAAGGTCTTCTCAGCAGCTTCTGAAGGATCAAGAGACTGCTAAGCTGTTTGGAGCATTTTTGACCGAAGGGAGAAAAGCTTCTCTTTGCCTTGGAAAGATGCCTTATGAATAAGGTCCTGGCTATCATCAGAGAAGTAATTCTGTCATCCTTCTGTGGAGAATTCAGAACATTGTGTCATAAATGCATCCCTTCTTCAAGCACAGAAGATGCTAACAGGGTGCAACCCTAACAGCTCTCTGCAGGAACTGTGCAGGTCTCATAGAATGAACAGAGTGCAGTGGGAATGGGAAAAGGGTGGCAGAAGAGGAAAAGAGGAGATGTCAAAAAGAGGATTCTTTCTAGGGAAATTAAACAACAAATCACAGCTGCTTGAATGATGAATTAGACCTTCAGGTGTTGCCTGCCATGCAGGGGAAAAAACCAAACCAACACTTGAAAAACCCAGGAAAAAGTTCAGATGACTGCACAAAAGGTTTCAGAATTCTCCTTTGAAATATGAGAGATGATCCAGACCAATGGATGAAAAATTGACATGCAAGATAAAGTCCTCAACTGAGCTAATAGTGCACAACACAAGGAAGACACAATTACCTGGCAAATGACAGAAATTGCCTTTAACCTTCTATAGTCATTACATCATTTAATCTGAATAGTTCTATAGTCAGGAATCACATGGAGGTTAGCTTGGCCACTGGACAGAATCTCATAACCAACAACAATAAAAACAAGGGTTCTTTTTGCTTTCCTACTCAAAATGTAACTTAAATGTGGCATTTAGCATCCCTGTTCCTGCTGTAATGAGAAAACTGTGCACGAAACAAACAAACCAAATTAAACATGTCCCTTGTCATTCATCTCTTCTAATAAATAACACCAGGCAGATCCGTGTGGGGGTGGTGGCTGTCACTTCTGTTTTCTTCAGCTCGGCCTTTTACCCTTGGACTGCCTGTCCTTGTGGAGTGGGAACAGCTGAGGAGGTGATGAGAGAAGCAGTGTGGGCTGGTGGGCACAGTACCAGGTGGGAAGCCACAGGTTTGCCGTGGAGTCACCACTCTGTTTTCTGACAGTCGTTCCCATTTCTGTGGGACATGGAGAGGGAGACCTGGCCAGCTCAGGAGAACAAAATGGGCATATTTGACTGTCTCTGTGCTTGACATACCCTCTGCAGAGAACGAGTTCAGCATGAATAAGCAGTAAACCAAGATCTTTTTCCAAGCAAGCTAGCATCCACCTAGTCCTAAATCCTCCAGAGTTTCCTGTGGGAGTAGATCCTTTTTCCCACTTCCCTCCAAAAAGAAAATAGTAGGAAGCTGTTTTGTGATTTGTGCTTGCCTGTAAAAAATTGGCATGTGAAATCTCAGTTAGAGAGATGGGAAGAGAATTATTTCAGATTACTCTAAGTTGTTAAATTTACACAGTGTCCTGCCCAGGTGTGTCTGAGTGGCCTAACCAGGACCTCTGTGTGTGTGTGACAAAATGGAGGTTCCCTGTTAATACATTGGCTTCCTCATGACTGGTGATGATAAACCATGTTTGAGCAGGTCTTGTACATGCTTTAGGAGTCAGCAGCTGCAATGAGGAGATAGTTTTGGGTCAGAAGTTTGGTTGCTTCAGCCTCCAAGAGCTCATCAGCTGCCAAGGCTCTTAGGCAAGGTTGCTGTCTGTTGTCCTGTTTATTAATTTGGGGATCGGTGTGACAACAAATCTGCCTCTCTGTTGGGTAATGGGAAGAGAAATATCAAATACAGTGTGCTACAACCCTTTTTGTCATCCTCCTGCTACCAGAACTCAGGTCTTCTGATTAATCATCTGTTCTGTGGTCCTATCCAAATTAGCCTTGATGCCAACAACACCCTCTTCAGTGTTACCAGTTCTACAGTTTGGTAGGGTCCTTGGGTGTCCATACAGCCCTACAATCCTTGCTCTGTTATTTTTTTTCTGCTACTTTCAGATTGTGATTCATGTTTAATTCACAACAGTCCTGGTATCTGTGTTACAAATCTCTCCACACTGGCCAGCAAACCCCATTAACCTAAAGATCATCAGATGGGGCTCCAGGGTCATACTTGGGCTTACAGATTTTTATGCAACTTGTCTAGAGTCTGCGACACCTGCCCTGCCACAACAGGCAGATTTATCACCTGGAAATCTCCCTTCTCCACTGTCCACCACCAGCTTGGGTCTTCGCAAGCAAAGTGAAAAATTTTAGTCCGTCCTTCTGTGCTTGAATGAGGGATTGCTCTTTCCAGGCCTTAAAATAGGGGGAGACTTTTAACAGATTTGAACATGGAACTTAGGACCCTAAGTCATCACACATTTTTTGGAAGACGTGCTCTGCATCCATCTCATGTTACTGCTCAGCTGCAGGACTTTTCTTAGACTATCTGAAAGTGGATCTGAACTGCTGTGCTCCAAAGAGGGGTTATTTTAACATTGTGCTGAAATACTGACAATGAAAACTTGTTGCTTTAGTTAGGCAGTGAGGACTGTCACCCCTGGTCTTAAGAGTTCAAGTAAGCAGAGTTTGATAGCTGAAGTAAATTTTTACCATTTTGGAGTTCATAGGGTTTATTTTACTGCAAATGCTATTGGTGTCTCCTTTCCAAATTTCACTGGGCACATGAAGTCAGGACAACATGCTACCTGAAAACCAGAAGTTTACAGTGTGTTTTCTGGAATCAGTCACTTTATGGGCCAAGAGGACAAGTTCAAGCAGAATGAGACATCTTCTAGAGCAAACAAGGCTTGCCCAATTGAATCAGAAGCTCAAGAATTTACATGGCAGTTCAGATACAAATACACGGAAACTCAGCAACCTGCTGGCCACAGATCCAGCTGGAGAATGGTTCAAGACTCATTTCAACTCAAATGCAGAATTGCTGAGCAGTACAAGACTGCAGAATGGACTTCATCTCCCAGCTGCACACACTTGGTCTGGGGCCAGACATCAGGACTCCTGGTCTTAAGAGGACCAGGTGTCCCAGTGAAATCACAAATTTTAGCTATTTGGCTTGGTTTACAGATCAGGCAAGAAAAGTCCTGATTTTTTGCAAGCAAGTAATCTGTGCACCCTTTCCATACAGAATGCTGTCAGATGGACTTGCTCAGCAGCAAACTGCTGAAGCAAGGCTGTCTCACCACAGCCCTCAGCAGACACTTTCCAGCTGGACTGACTAAAACACAAAGCAATGCATCCCATAGACTTGTCAGAAATTATCTTTTTTTTGTGTGTTTGTTTTGTGTCTGACCATTTGGTTTTACTTCTAGGATCAAGGGTACTGGGATGAGACAGGGTGCATCCCACAAAGCGTTCCTTTAACATGTCCATCAGGACACCTTGTGGGGAATCTGCAGTGGCAGATGTGCCAGCAAAAGTTAGAGGAGCTCATTTAGCCCATGGTTTGTCTTTGCTCTGTGAAACCTGATGAATGAGATGTAAAGATGCAAAGGTGATTAAAGCTGAGGATGGAAATCCAGCTCTGCACCCATTACACTTGAAAAGTTCTCTAGGGGGAAAAATAAACAATAAAGAAAATATTACAATGCATGTTTTTACAGACAGCGATGGCTCTGAGATCAGGCAGTGTTGCCAGGAGTCACATGCATTGGGAATGGGCAGGTTTCAGACTGCAGCATAAGAAAAACTGGGAAATCAGTGCTCCATTCTTGTAACAGGGATTCTGGGCTTTGTTTCCCAGTGATGCTGGCCTCTCGTGAAGACTGCAGCTATGATAAGAGGGTGTACAATACTAGTATTATTCCTTCCTAAAAATTATGTATGTGCTTTACATAGATGAAAAAAATCACCAGATAAGGTAGAAAGCAGAAGAGAAAAGGATCTGAGGATTTTCCTTGTCAGCAAAAGATATCCTTCCTTTCACCACCACCCCAAGCCTGCCAGAGTTCAGGGAGTGTTTGGTCAAGGCTCCAGGCACAAGGTGAGATTGTTGGGGTGTCCTGTGCAGAGCCAGGCGTGGACTTGCATGATCCTAGTGGGTCCATTCTAGCTCAGGTTATTCTGTGATTCTGTGATAGTCCAAGTTCAGCTTCAGCAAAGGCACAGAGACCTTGAAATATCACCTAGCACAAGCCAGGGCCTAGCCCTGTGGTTCCCAATTATTTAATAGGTGAGCCAGTCTCCTGAGAGCAATCAATATTCACATACTTCACTGACTCTGACTATTCACCTGCCTCAGGGCTGCCAGGGCCTCCCCTTCACCTCACAGGGCTCATGCTGGGGAGTCTGCAGTGTCCCAGGCCTCGTATTGCACCTCTGCTAATGTGAAACTCTGTCACACTGGGTGTGCTCGGTTTAATTATGCTTCCAGGTACTCTCCTCATTAACAAGCTTCTCAAATGACACAGAAGATGCAAGGCCTGGGCTATGAGAAGCTGACAGAATTATTGACAAAAGTATTTGTATAAATCTCAGCTGTTTTCCTCTAACTTATGTCAAGTACTGTGAAACCAATTGAGATAAAAGTCTAATCTGTCCAAGTACAAAGAAGCTGAAATAGCTTCAGTGGAAAATGAGGGAAAACAATTAAGACAGTCTGAGCAAATGGATGGCAAATTAAGACGGTCATAAGTTATAAATTAAGGAAAATTAAGATGGTCATATGTTATAAAAATAGTGAGTATTTGGGCTTGAGGAAAGGAGACAGTGAAACACTGGGAAGCTATGGCCAACTCACTTTTTCCTCATCTTTAACAGATCACCCGAGTCCTTGTCTTTCTCCTACAAATACAGTTGCCTTCCTGCAGGAGGTACACACCTTTCCCAAGTAAATGTGATCATTCGGAAGTCACCTCAGTGAAAAACAGGAAGGCCTAATGTTCCCAGCTACATGTCACTGCAAGATCAATGCTCCAGCCTGTGTGCCCTGCTCAGCAGAATTCCCACTGGGACAAAACCTGCAGGAGCTGGGGTTTCTGTCCCTGCAGCATAGCTTACCTCTCCTTTAGCCAGCCAGCAGAGGTACAGACAGAGGTTAGCATGCGGGTTGCTCAGTAAGAGGTGCCTCAGCTTTGCAGGGTGTGCACAAAAAGAGCTGTGGCCACCTCAAGCCGATTGTCTCCGAGTATTGAGGTGCCCTGACAAGCACCCGCCGATCGTGCCACCAAGGAAGTGGCTGCAAACCTCTCATTGCTCACTGATGAGGTCCAGAACTGTTTTTACACCTTCTTCTCTAAATAAGGAAGCTGCCTGTGAGGCCTCTGACTCCCCGACCAATTTGACTCCTTTGCTTCCCACAGCCAATGAAATCCCACTCCTGCCTCCAGTCTTGGGTGACAGCACTCCAGCCTCAGCAGGCAGGGAGGACGCAGGTTTGTGTTACAGCCCTGGCAGCCTCACCTTGGGCAGGCTGTTGATGTCAGAGTGATGATGTGGGCAGGGACAGCCCCTGCACTATAAAGATGGCTCTATCAAATATAACGGAGGCTGCCCAGCGGGAAGCAGGATCTACAAACCATGGTCCCCACCAGTTGGAGTCCTGCTGGCCTGTCTCTGCTCCCAACCCAACTGCTATCGGGCTTTAGTTTCAGGTCAGCAAGCTCTATTTGCTTTCCAAAAATAAGCCTCTGCCACCATGCTGAAGGGAGAAAAACAAGAAGGGAGGTATTTTTAGGGCCATTAATTCTGACCACGTGCCCAGGAGGTGAACCGGATGGCCACGGCACAAAGACTTCTCATCACTATGTCCTGCGACGCCAGCGCTCACCGGACGTTGCCTGCGTTCCTTCTCCTGGGTTTGCTAGCCGGGATTGCTGCCACACACCCAGCTGTAAGCAGAACTAATGGCACATTGCTGGAGAGAGGATGGCAATCTCTGCTGTCCAGGTCCATGGCTGGGATGTCAGGGGAGAAGGCAGATGTGAACTGGGAGAGTGACTATTTGCTAGGAATCAAGAGGCAGCGGAGGCTTTACTGCAACGTGGGCATCGGGTTTCACCTTCAAATCCTCCCAGACGGAAAGATAAGCGGAGTTCACAATGAAAACCAATACAGTGAGTTGCATCCAGAAATGAAATAGAATAGATGTCACTTAATTGCTGTGAACTCTAGTAATTACCCTTCACAGAGTGCAAATGTTATGACTTGATATTATTAATCTGTGCTACATCTGTTGCCTTATAAAAGTCTCTGGGATCAATAAACATGAGAACCCTTCGGGCTGAAACGTGGCACAAAATGCTTAGACAAATTTAGATAGAATTTATTTTTACCTGCTTTGCTGCACAGATGAGAAAAGACAAACCAGGTCGAAAACTGATTCTGTGCTGCATTTTCTTGCTCCTCACCTTCTCATTTGCCTTTTGAATCCGGGAGGTTTTTGCTGAGTCCAGAGTGCCAAAGCATGATTCTTGAATCCCAGCTGACCAGTATTTTTGGGACAGTCACTGTGTCCCATGGAAGGGGTTTGCTGGTCCTGGTTTGTTCATTCTTGTAGGTGCTGTTCTGTTACCCTAAGAATTAAGGAAAGCATTAGTCATGCGGATTTGAATTTCCTGTAGAGGGCAGTTGCTAAAATCTTTTGCGGCAGATGTCATGTGGGACTTCAAAATGCAAGCCACACTTCTTTAAGGCTCAGTAAAAAACCTTTTGTAAGTATAGCATATTACATAAAAATATTTTTCTTATTGAAAAGGTCCAGATTTTGACAGATCAAAAGAGTCTGATAGTGCAAAAGGCTTATACAGAATGGGATTACAATTCTAGAATAATTATTGTCAAATCCTGTGACATGTAGAAAAACCCAAGATCTCTGTGCATATTTATTTTGCTGCATTAGGGAGATAATTCTTATAAAGAATATATGGCAAGTTTGTTAGGGTTTATAAAAAAAGATATCTGAATTGCCTTTCATTAGCTCTAGATTCTGTGATAACACTCCAATTAAACTCCATGTTTTTCAGGTCTCTTTGAAATATCCACTGTAGAAAGAGGTGTTGTAAGTCTGCTTGGTGTGAAAAGTGCTCTCTTCGTTGCAATGAACAGCAAAGGCAGGTTGTATGGGACGGTAAGTAAAAGTGCAAGCAGTTTTTCACAGTTTAAAAAAAAGGTCTTGATGTGGTTTGTTTTGGTTCAGCGTTTTGCTTTGTTTGTTTGGGTTTAGTTTGTTTTGGTTTTGTTTGTTTCGGTCTTTTCCTTATGGAAATCTCTGATTACAAGCAGAGAAAATAGCCCTGGTGTTACAGGGAGCCTGCCCAGCCTGCTGTCATCAGTGCTCTTTAATGCAACGAGCAGCGTGGCTGTTACAGGGCTGGGATTTTAAAGCTTTCCTGTGACACTGTACAGGGGACACCTTAGGAAAATGAACATATTCTGCAAATAGTACTGATTAATTAGATGGCTTCTTCTAAGGTCACAGGGCTGCAAACACATTGTAGCAAAGCTGAGCCCCATTGATTCCATCCTGCATTGCACTGTGTGTAGGAGAGGCACAATTATAGCTATTTCCAACAGCTACCCTTAGTAAAATAATGACCACATGCTCCTTCCTACCAAAAACAACCACACCATCAAGAATAAATAGGAAGTCTACCCTACAAGGTCAACATGTCTGGCTGGGGTTATTTTAATGATCAGTTTTGTGAGATCAGTTGCAAAGGGTGAGAAAATAATAATAACTATTAACAAAGGTATGCAAATCATACTGAAACACCATCATCCTCATCTAGCTGATTGGCTACCTGAATGCAGTTTAACCTCTGAGATGTGACCAACACATCTCCAGTCTCAACACTGAGCAGAAAAAGTGCTTGTTAGGAGGTGCATTTGAAAGAGGCTGGCTGTGGGCAATAGGCAAAATCAGCCCATCTCTAAGTAATGAATGGCACTGGTTGTATCAATCTCTTTTGTCAAGGAACAGCAGAGTCCTTTCCTTTGGAACAGCTGTAATTTCAACAAAGCATTGCAGTTGTTTAAAATAATGCCAAACGTTGTGAGGGACTGATTCCTTCTCACACTCACAATGACAGTAGGACACTTTAAGGTCCCACTTCAGGAATATTCTTTCCATCACAAGTGATCACAAGCACCTGAAAAGTGCCACAAGTCCAACTGCTTTACTTAGCTGGGTCTTTCTAAAGAAGTGCAGGGTCTGGCTTCAGAAATCCCTTTGATTTTTTCCCCCACTTTCAATATAGTTTTGTTTATCTTCAAAGACACTTCCAAAAGCTGTAAGAGATGTGCATTTTCCCTTGCCCAGCACAATGCCTTAAGTTAAACTCTTACAGGCTTTGAGTGGTATTATCACACAGATGCCCAAATAAAACTGCATTGGTGGCATCTCACATGCCAGCTGTTTGAAGTCAGAGAATTATTCTGCTTTCTCTTTTAATTTCCTCTGCTTGTCTCCTGCTTGTCCTTGCACCTCCTCTCCCAGATAACTCCCTCTCCTTGGATTTTCATGTTTTGACATGGAGGAAATTAAAACTGTTTTCCCAGCTTAGAACTGGCTGCATAGTTAAATATTACTAATGGTTTAAGAAAGAAGAGATTTATTGCTTATCAAACCTCTTATTCAAGCAAGCAGTTGGCCCTGGACGCTGCTGTTTGGAAAAGCTCTGAAGGTTTCAGCAGCCAGCATATCATTTTTTTAATAAATGACAGAACTTCTGGCAGAGAGGAGATCTTAAATAAAGCTGTTGTTTGGGCGAGAGGGTGCGATGCTGACAGAAATCATTACTTTCAAACAAAATCAAAAAATCCATGATTTATAATGAATTAACTTGATCTGCCACAGGAAATACACAGTCCATTATCTGGACAGGTGGCATCTGAGTTCATCTGACACCAAATTAGCACCGAGGAGGGAGATTTATTGTTGGCCGCAGTGGCTGTGGCACCACCTGTCGCACACTGCAACGAGCCCTGGTGTAAAAATGCGAGGAAGAAAAATGACCTGGGCCTTGGTGGAATATTGATTGTATTGATTTGTATCCCCACCCCCTCCCCTTGCTGTTCCTTAGGCTGTTTTCCAAGATGAGTGCAAATTCAAGGAAACCTTGCTGCCCAATAACTACAACGCGTATGAATCCAACGTTCACCGCGGCGCTTACATAGCCCTGAGCAAACACGGCAGGGTGAAGAGAGGGAACAAGGTTTCTCCTGCCATGACAGTGACCCACTTCTTACCAAGAATATGAGCACCAGCAAAACAGAAGACTAAATCCCAGGACAAACTGTTTTGTTTTGCACATGGGGAATAACCTCCCAGGTAAAGTATTTATACTGGTCATTGAAAAAACAAACCCCCGCAATCTCTATATGTATGTGTATATTTGGATAAAAATATTTGTACTAGATTCACCACATAGCATATGTAATACAATGCTGCTTCTCTTCTACTCTGTACAAATTTTACATGGCTCTGTGCCTCCTTTGGTGCTGTACAGAGAAAAATGCAAGCTGGAGTGCAAAGGAAGTTTTTGGAAGACACGGAATGGCTGTGGGCAACCATCTAATCAATCATAGGTGATTTACTAAATATTATTTACCTCGGATAATAACCTCTTGTAGTGAGCTGTTTACATATCATGGGCCAAATCACCAGATGATTTTGCTTCACCAGAGCTCCAGGCAGTTCACTCCACCCGAATATCTGCCTGCACCCCCCTCTACAGACTGTGTCCTGTCCTGTAAAGTCCTCAACCTGTTTTGATCATTAAGGTGCCAATTCCACAGCTGTTTCTACACAAGCAAACTGTCTGTTCCTGGAGCCCCTCTGTCTCTGAAGGGATTCTCCAGGGTCTCCTCACATGGACTGGTCGGCAAAATGAAGACCTACAATCAACTTCCCATGGGAAGGGCCACAGGATAAATCATAGATGGGTCCCAAATGCAAAACTGATTTGGAGCTGAGGATTTTGAATGGCATTTTGTGAGCTTAGTTTAGACTTACCTCCAATATAGATGTGTACATCTTTAATATTAATATTTTTATATATACAGACATGGGATGGATGAGTGTGCATCTATGTAATTACATACTTTTAATGAATCAATCATCCCAGTCTCCTGACGCCCAGGTGCCTTTATATAAAGGAAAAGAAATATTTAAAGGCACTCTATTTCATTTAGCCTGAATGTTGTTAATCTCTAAGAACTAGAACTGGTCTGTGGGATGCATTTTATAAAATATAAGAAATTCATGGAAGCTTCCAGCAAAGGGTTATTTTAGAAAAATCTGTGTTGAATTTTCACTGTCTTAAGTATATTTGGTTCTTCTCTATCATACCTCGCTGAGGTGTGAAGGACAGAGAATGGAGGCTACACAAGCATACCTTCCCATGTTGGGGCAGAGGAATTCGTGCCGTAATTCCAATTTCCGTCACTTGCAAAGAATCAGTTTCAAAGACAACACAGCAAGCTGTATGCAATACTCTTCAAAGCTCTCCTAGAAGCTGTACAAATGGCACATAACCTTTCCTTGCTATTTTGACAACCTTTTTCCAGATCACCAATGAAGCTGCATTCTCTGTGCCTTTGAAAGAGTATTTTAAGAGGCCCTAAGTCAATAGTCACTATAAATGTCAGTTACCAGGAGCCTTGGGATTCCTGCATTGGTAGCGTGCTCCTAAATTTGAAACTAGATTCAATGCAATGTCAGAGCATGAGCATTTTCAGCACAGATGGACCATGCTGCTGCAGAAGTGAATATCTGAGTGCAAGATTATCTCCCACGTCCAGCCAAAATGGGGCTATGTCCAGCCTTGACATGCCATTCTATTTGCAGGGGCTGTCTATTCGTGATGAATTTGAGCCTTCTGACATGCATGAGAGACACTGTCAGGGCCAGATGCTCAGCTGGAGTAAATCAGCCCAGGAAAACTATCAGTTTATAGCTGCAGAAGATTTGGCCCAAAGGACATACCCACCAGGATGTACCCACCGCCACCATTCCTGAGAAACTGTCAAGGCAATTGTTTTGTGAACGAGATGCAGTTTTCCAGCATCTCTAGTGTGACTTATACTTGAATTTATCTGGTTCAAATGTAAGTGATGATCACAGAGTAAATGAAGAGAAAAAAAGAATGGAATGCTGCTCACAGTACAGAAATGGGATACTTTGGAGGATGCTTTGGAAGGAAAGGAGTTGAAAGGAATTGCTCTTCATTTTCTGGTCTTGCAGTATTTCAGAAAGAAGCCAAGATGACACACTTTGTTCACCCACAATGTGTGCAGCAGTTTGCTTTGGAAAAATGTGCATTTGAAGTGAAAAATTAGGATGTTTTGAGTGGGGAGAGAGTGGGTCAAAGAAAAGTTTGGAGGGTATCAGGCAGGACGTTGACCTAGAGTCCCTAGAGGTACAGAGAGCTGTGCTGAAATACATTAGCTGTCAACCTGTATCCTGGTGTTATATTCCTAATTGTCTTTGAAATGAAATTTGAAGAAGTATGGAAGAGTCCAGGGATGTAGAAAGAAACACAGTTTAAATACTGGCACACAAGTTTGTTTCTGATCACAGCTTAATCCAGCGTCCTTATGACAGGATAAAGTCTGTGCCCTCTTAAACCAGGGCAGCCTAGAGAAAGTGATTGTTGACAGGACTGGTAAGCATTGGGACAGCTGGCACAAAAGGTGGGAATCAGACTCACTGGCTCCATTTTGCACACACTGGTCAAGCAAGGACAATCCATAGACCAGGTCGTAAGAAGTCAGGACGAGAGGAAACGGCCTCAAGCTGTGCCAGGGGAGGTTCAGGTTGGACATCAGGAAGAATTTCTTCACTGAAGGGGTGGTCAGGCATTGGAACAGGCTGCCCAGAGAGGTGGTGAAGTCACCATTCTTGGAAGTGTTCAGGAAATGATTGGATGTGACTCTGGTCTGGTTGACAAGGTGGGGATTTGTCAAAGGTTGGACTTGATGATCTTGGAGGTGTTTTCCAACCTCAGTCATTCTGTGATTCCATAAATCTGTTTAGTCACAGCCTGCTAGGCTGAGACTGTTCTTATGAACTGCAAACCCTTTTGGATACAGTTTTGGTGGGCATTTGGAAAGCCCCATCTGTCACTCTGCTGAGTTACTCTTTACATCACTGCTTTTTTCCTCATCACACCTCAATGCCAGCTAGATCAACATGGAAATCACAGCTGAAATCGAAGAAGGGTATGTGACTACATAAAGAAGACTCATGAAACTAAAGGGATTTCCCAAATCAGGGCCAAATTAGGAACTTTGAACATATCTCAAGTGTGCATTAACAGGGGTCATGTCATGGTCTATGAGCTACGAAAGCATTGCTGTGAATGCTCCACACCAGCCTGTCATGCCCACATTTTGCACATGGGATTCTCCTGTGGAGTTGATGCCTATTTTTACAGTTTCTCCTCCCTCAGGCAAACCCCATAACATTCTAAGACTTAATCCACCCCTGTTAGAAAGCAGATTTGGCTGGAACTGAATCATGTACTTAAATAAATGTATTTTTCCCAGACATGCAGAGACACAGACACACACACAGTGGAAAAGCAGAGTAATATTTGTATACCTCACTAACTATTTCAATTCCAATATTTTATTTTGCACAGTAAAATGGTGCCAAAGTTCTCAGATTACTTTTTTTCACTAAAATATACCTCATGTTCTGAATCAATATGGACTCACAATTTAGACTGTAAATTTGCAAGAAACACAAAACTGTCCAATCAATTGTTTGTGAAATTGCTTCTATTTTTATATGTATGTGCTGCGCACAATAGTTTAATGTATTCATAAAATAAAATTTTATACATTTTTGGTAGTGTTTTGACTCTAAATCCCTCTTAACATTTGTTTTTTTCCTTGATTCAGAAATGCTGTGTTAACTCCTCCTCCAAACCTAGCTTTTATTCACCTCTAGAACCAGAGTATGTATTGGTACACTTCAAATTTTTGTAGACCTTTGTGTAATTCAGATTTCTTGCCTGGGAAGTGTCCAGGTGTCCTGGGAGGCATGGGCACTTCCTATGCTCCCTTCCCACTCCATGCTCTCAGCTTGGGGGATGAAAAATCTCCCAAGAATTTTGGGGACAAGAGATGGTGGATAAGCCTCCTCACACCTCTACAAAGAATAGGAAACCTTTTGCTGAGTTTACCTCATTTTCTGCTTCCTCACAGGTAATTTGAATCTTAACAATGTTTCTGTTTCTATGCAGACATTTAGAAGGGAAAGGACTGTTGGAGGGCTTGAATCCAACCTCTTAGATGAGTGCAGGACCAACTTCAAAGCTATGGGAAAATGTATTGGGAAGAATCCCATCTACCCATCTCCTGCAACAGCCCCTGCAACAGCTTCATGATTCATTAAGTTCTGGTTGAAACTCTGGATAGCAACTCAAAGGGGATCAAACACAGATGTCTCAAAAGGGTCACGAGAGCAACCCATGCTTTGCTGAGAGTCTAAGAGGGGTTGGTATCTTCATTCGGGTCTTGACACAAGACACATTAGCCCTGCGCATTGACAGAAAGCGTCCCTCCTGCGGGAGCTAACTCTTACCAACACAAATGGCTGCAGAAATCATGTGAAGGATTCAGTACCATGAAGGGAAAGGGAAAAAAAAAGTAAAAAAGAAGGCTTTCTGATAACGCACATGTACAGGATAAGCTCAGCTGCAGGTACACAAAGCACGGTGGGAGACACGGGTCCATGAACCGTGGGGCTTTAGTGCAGCCAGAGGCAAGGTTCAGAGCAAGGGCCAGCACCAGTGCCAGTGCTGGG
Source organism: Promerops cafer (assembly GCA_013398275.1). Classification (NCBI taxonomy): domain Eukaryota; kingdom Metazoa; phylum Chordata; class Aves; order Passeriformes; family Nectariniidae; genus Promerops; species Promerops cafer. The sequence continues at coordinate 152,400 of VZSE01006912.1, read as the reverse complement.
ATCCAGAACCTCCCCCTGTACTGGGCTGAGCCCCCAGCGTGGGCAGCAGGGGAGGGGGGATTCCCCTGTGCCCCGCTCTGCTGAGACCCCCCTGCAGGGCTGCACCCAGCCCTGGGCCCAGCACAGCAAGGACAGGGAGCTGCTGGAGCCACTCCAGGGCAGGGACACCAAGGGGATCAGAGGGATGCAGCAGCTCTGCTGGGAGGAAAGGCTGAGGGAATTGGGATTGTTCAGCCTGGAGAAGAGAAGGCTTTGGGGTGACCTCATTGTGGCCTTGCAGTGCCTGAAGGGAGCCCACAGGAAACATGGAGAGAGACTCTGGACAAGGGCCTGGAGTGACAGGACAAGGGGGAATGGCTCCAAAGTTACAGAAAATAGGTTAAGACTGGATATTAGGAAGAAATTCCTGTGAGGGTGCTGAGGCCCTGGCACAGGTTGCCCAGAGCAGCTGTGGCTGCCCCATCCCTGGAAGTGTCCAAGGCCAGGTTTGGTGGGGCTCTGAGCAACCTGGGGTTAGTACTGGCCATCTAAATAAAGATATGCTTATAAAAGGAAAGAAACAGCCCCACATCTCTTTTGCACTGTTTTTTTTGGGTGGTTTTTCTTTTTTTTGTTTGTTTTACTTTTGGCATTTGCTGAAGCCACCCTGTTCTGCATCAATTTGAGCAATGGATGAGACAATCGGGTCCCAGGTATTTAACTACAGGTGACTTTGTTCCTTCAGAAAATGGCCCAACTGCAAACTCTTGTGCTCCATATTTGGAATCACAACGACTTGCAGAAGGCAAGGGGACATTTGGTTTCCTTGTCAGAACCCAAGATTAAAGGAAGTAAGAATCTCTTCCAGCTGCTGGATAACTGAAGAGGAGACTCAGGCTAAGATAAAACACTGGGAATCTCTAAGTTTAATATATGTAATGCAAGCTGGAATTGCAGTGAAGTGCAGTGAGCAATCCTGGCTAAGGAAATAGCTGTCATTGGAGAAAAAAATTATAAAAACAAACAACCAAGTATGCAGCCACAAGCAGAGATTTCTTTTTTCTCTCCAGCCAAGCTCTGCATCCAGCTCAGTCCAAAAGCATGTTTGTTTTGGAAGCCATAGGCTGCTGAAAAGTGTTTGGCCAAAATCCAAGGGGCAAATAAGTCCAGATGAGCTGAACGAGCTGCGTCCTTGGATCATGAGATTTGAACACATTATTCAATCCTGGCATATATTCAATCATAAACAAATATAATTGTTGGTTATTTTTTGTCACAGGGTGTGGACCAAAATGCCTTGATTAGGATTAATTTCTTTCGCCTCACAATTAACTGTTTACAATTTTATTGTATGCTTTCATGAACCATGGCTGACAGCTCTGGAATAGCTTCTCCAAGAACAATGAGACCACACCAACTTACGTCAAACAAGAAATCATTAGGGATGATATCTAAAACAACACAGTTTATAATTATATTTGTTTCAGGGCACTCTGGAGAAGACCTTCCTTTCCTTTTTTTTTTATGAGAAATGATGCATCCTGACTCATTCCAGGTGGCTGGAGCCTTGCTGTTTTCCTGGAGTTACTTTGCCTATGACCTGAGCCCGGGATTCACTGGTCTGACCGAAATCTTCCAGCTTACTGAAGAGGCAATAAAACAAAATTATGCAAAACCCCAAAGAAGGGAATTATGCTAATCAGCATAGGTGTCACTCAGTGAGATCAGGAGCACTTTAACTACCTCGGTTATCCAGCAAGGGACAAGCCAGTTTACATTTAACCCAGGTGGAAAGGCTTCAAAGTCACAGAGAGCAGGTTTAGATTGGATATGAGGAAGAAATTGTTCCCTGTGAGGGTGGTGAGGCCCTGGCACAGGTTGCCCAGAGCAGCGGTGGCTGCCCCATCCCTGGCAGTGTCCAAGGCCAGGTTGGATGGGGCTCTGAGCAACCTGGGATAGTGGAAGGTGTCCCCCATGGCAGTTGGGTTGGAATGAGATGGGCTGTGAAGTCCCTTCCAACCCAAACCACTCTATGATTCTATGATGACGATTTTGCAAAGGCAATGACTACAGAAATAGAAACTGTGGGAAAGTGGATATGTATGGGGCATGTCTGGGTGTCACTTTCTGTAAATCTTGAGCAAATCTGCAGATGTGTTTGCACATTTTAAAGAGAAACTTGCAGATTTCAAAATAAAAAGCTAATCTCCAATGGGATTTTTTTCCTACACCCCTATAACAATCAATATGCAGGTCCACAGGCCACCTGGGTGACAGGAATTTCTTGTGTATGACATTTCTTATGGATGTTTGCATTCTGCACAACCTCAGTTCATGCTGAGATGGTCATCAGCTGGCCATGAAGGTGGTACCTTGAATTCATTTCCATTCTTCCACCAGAAGTGGAGACTGCGGGAGGAATCAACCATGGAGCAAAGGGTCAAGAAATGACACCAGTGTCAAAGAGACATAATCATGTTCAGGGTAGGCAGATGGGCTAACCAGCCTCTGGCATGTAAGTAAGTTCATTTGGCATAATGGAATGAATAATAAAAAAGACTTTTTTTAATTAAAAAAAAAAAAAACCAAAACAACAAACTATTAAGTTGCATTTCAGTTTTGAAGAAATTGTCAGCGAAGAAATCTCTCTGCTTCTGGAGAACTGAGTAGTTTCATGAGAGTCCAGAACTTCAATAAAGATGACAAGAACAGCCTGACTGACTTATTTGAAAGAGAATGCATTTCCCAACCAGCCCTGGCATGGCACCAGCTTGTGACAGCTGTGAAAATGGCCAAAGATCAGTAGGGCCCAGGTGCAGGATCAGTGTCCCAGCAGCTCATGAACCTTTGCACAATATGGCTCTCAAGTTCCTTCTTGCCAGCAATGTGGCAGGCTGCACATCTACCTGAAAAGTCATTTTGTGAAGGAAAACCTGAATCAGGGGCAGAGTTCAAGACATATTTTTGCCAGATTTCTGTTCAGTCTCATAAATTCTCCTCAGTGTGCTCCCTGTCACAGAAATACCTCAGAAAACAGAACCCAGCTTCTGAGCAAAGATGAGCTAACAGAGTTTAGCTGAAAAAAAGAAGCCACTGTTACTTGTCTTGCCCTGCCCCTTACAAACTTTGATCTCCATGTTTCCTTAAAGGACTCCAGAATCACAGACTGGTCTTGCAGTGGCTTAGCGAATCTTTCTATTTTCCTTGCATTAGAAACACTGAGTACAAGGACAATGTTCAGTCATTACTTTCTTCATTTATTATTTAGGCTTTTTTGTTAAAAAAATTACTCTTAAAACTTAGAGGGAGCAAAGATTTCTCCAATGAAGTTTTAGTTTCGAAGAGATCCCACAAAAAATAAGTCCCAGAGCTAAAGAGCAACACCTGCAATTGCACTGAGGCAGCTCTAACCATATCAGTCACATGCTCTGTTATTACTGTCCCACAGTAAAAGTGCCCTTGGCTGATGATGATGTCTGCATATTTTGTCTTCTTGTTTCACTGCATTCCCCTCTCCCTCTTTTCATTTTCCATTCCTAATTTCTTTAACCTAAGCCTTTTTTATCTCTTCTTCAAGGAGACAGATCTGAGTGAAACATGTGAAACCAAGAGATTGGAGTAAGTTTAAAATTAGGTTACAATAAAGTTTATTATCGATCCTTGTCTTCTGCCTAACAAGATGAAAATATCCATTTAGTTTTTTGGAAACTGACAATGAATGTAGAGGCAGATGTCATTGAATCCTAGTAATACTTAGATCAGAAGGGGCTCCTGGATGTTTCTAGTCCAAGCTGAGATAACAATGTTGGGAAATAAGAAACTTCACATAAACCAAAGAGTTTTCCCAAAATAAAACCATCAGCCTGCTTTTAGGCACCTTGCAGTGTATTACAATAGGAGATGGATGACTGAAGTGACTTTCTTGCTGAGGCTGTGTATCTGTGTCCCCAGGATTCCTTTGCACCTGGAAGCAAGCACACCAGGAGAAAGAAGACACTTTCTCAGACAAGACACACTGCCTGGGCAGGCAGGTCAGCAGGACTGGGTGTGCATAGGGCAGGTTTCAGAATCCAGACAAACTTCAGGCCTTCCATGCCTCAACACCAAACCAGAACATTTTTCAGCCTTTCAGACCTGATGGGAGCCTACAGGAAAGATGGAGAGAGACTCTTGAAAAGGGCCTGGAGTGACAGGACAAGGGAGAATGGCTTCACACTGACAGAAGTGCAGGGTTAGATGGGATATTAGGAAGAAATTGTTCCCTGTGAGGGTGCTGAGGCCCTGGCACAGGTTGCCCAGAGAAGCTGTGGCTGCCCCATCCCTGACAGTGTCCAAGGCCAGGCTGGACAGGACTCTGAGCAACCTTGCATAGTGGAAGGTGTCCCTGCCCATGACAGGGGGTTGGAATGAAATTATCTTTAAGATCTCTTCCAAACCAGCCATTCTGTGATTCTATGATTTTTTTTGAAATTGAGGGTATCAGCAGGTCTCACCACAAATTGCACCCATCCTCTCTCCCACAACACCTAAGAAAACTCAGACCCCTTAAAATGACAGAAACACACTCTGTTCAGAAAACAAAACCTTTTAGGGACTGGTTCTGCTTTGCCTGGGAGCTGTGCCAAGGATTTCAGCTGGAGGAGGAATGAGGCCCTTCATTTCAGTCCATTAGAGCAGGCACACTGCAGAAACTGCTGGTACATGCTGCGGTCCCGAGCCCAGTGGGCTGTGCTTACCTCATCTTTTTCACGTAGGTGAGCTGAGCCAGGATGTTTTCTTTAGTCGTGGGCAGTGTGACAAGAATGGGGCCTCCAAATAAGGTCACTCAGGATGTGTTAAACAACACTGGGTGAAGTCTGTGGCAAAGGCATCTGCACACACACACACACACACACACACACACACACACACACACACACACACACAGCATCCACTGCACATTCCCTTGGCTCAGTGCATCACTATTCCTAGAATAACGGCAGGACAGGCACTCCACCCTTGTGCTTCCAATGCTGGGGGTGTGATCGTCCCAGAGCCACTTGCAGCAGTGATTTTAAGGAAGCAGAGGGAGAGGGACAGGCCCCTGATTTCCATGACCTCTTTTGAAGAGATGCAGTGCAAAGGAAATTATTAAGAGCAGAGGTAGTTTCGATTCTGTCAACCCAAACTCCCATGTGAGCTGAGCAGCAGAGAGCAAGAGGCTTCCTGAGGCCAGCACAGGCACTCAGATGGCACCAAATGCTGCAAAAGGGCAAGCCACCCACCTGTTTAAATATAAGTCAATATGCTTTATTAGGCAAGAGTGCTACAGGTGCTCCTACGTGATGAAAGGAACTCCACACTGTGAGGGGACGTGTAGTTTTACTCGTAGGAGAATCCTGGAAGGCAAATCCATTAGATTGAGTAGAAAACTTTTTTTTTTTTTAACCTGCAAATTTCTGATGGTCCACAAAGCCCTGCCAAAAGATAACTGCAAAGCACTTGTAGTAACTTAAATCTGTTGTAAAAAAAAGCTTTCCTTTGCCTTGTGAGTCCTCTCCAGAACTGAGGGGATAAGCAGTAAAAGAAAGCAGCACAAGGGATGGCATTTAGCTGCTGAGGGTTTTACAGAGTTGAGGTGGTAAGTTTGGATTGCAAAATGACTTAAAGGTGAAACTCAAAGCAGTCAAAATGGGAGAAAGTCAGACCTCAGTCTGCTTCTGTGACCCTCAGTTCCTTCTGTGTACCCTTTTGCAGTTAAATGATGATACCAGGGAGGCCTGAGTGTCATCCGTGCTCGAGCTGAGGCACCTGGCCCAGGGGAGTGCCCAGAATACCTGGCTAAACCTGAGCTGAGCTGCCTCTGGAGCAAGGAGCAGCAGGCAGCAGGAGCAGGCCTGGGGCAAAGGCATGGCAGGGAGGGAGAGGAGTGAGACTCACTAAGGGCTGGAGCATCAGTCACAGAATCAAAGAATGATTTGGGTTGAAAGGAACAACAAAAATCACCTTGTTTCAACCCGCTGCCATGGGCAGGGATACTTTCCCTCTAGATCAGGTTGCTCAATGATTATGTCAAATAAATTTCATCCTGAAAGCTGGGGTCTGTCTTATCCATCTTTTCCTTTCATCTTTTGCTCTGGAGTGAGGGTTTCCTCAGTTTACCTTGGTTCCTGACGTTCACAATAGGTGGTAGCTCCTCCAGGCTGTCTCTCAGCTCCCTTTCCAGGATACATGGAAGGAGCACCCTGCACCGCTGTGGCACCTGACACTGGCTGTGTAGCACCCCTGCAGTGGGAAGTGGAAAATGTGGCAATGTGAAATGGTTGTGATCTTTAAATTCAGTCCCATTTTTTCCTTTTATTTCTCCCTACAACATGCAATTTCTGTTAGTTGTCAGGAATTTCTTAGCTGAGAACTGAGAAAAGCCATCTCAATTCATCAAACACCACAGAACAGTACAGAAATCTGAAAAATCAATACCAACTCCTGTGGTAAAAGTTGCAGAAATATTGTTATTGCTGATGCATCAGCATAATATGCAAGACAAGAAAGGTTGTCATCACTTCTATCATAACAGACTTGGCTGAAGGAGTAAAGCAGCTTTCATACACCTGGTTACCCCATCAACAGCTGAATGGGTAGAGGATAAGTGAAAGAAGGAATAAGTGGATCAGCCTGAAATAAAAAAAGACATGGACTGTTAAGAAAACCAAAACCCCACAACAAACCACGTGTAGTGGCCATCTATAGGTTTAAAGGAAAAAAGTCTGTGAAAAAGCAGAATTTGTATTATCATTCTCACAAGCAGGGACTTAATAAATTCACTTTAGCCCAGCAGATTAAACAGAATTTAGTAAAGTCTGGAGTTTTCCTGACGCTGTGGGAAACTTTAGAAAATGCCGAACAATTCAAGCTTGTAAAAGTAATATTTGCTTGTCTGACTGTTATAAAAAGAGAAACAGATGCTCACAACTGGCATGTGCTTAAATGAGGTTGAATAAATTTTTCAAACATCTGAGAATGTTTTCTGTGCCACCAAGGCACTGGAGAAAGATCAGATCAGTGCATGCTGGCAAGCACAGCAAAATGTCATGGTGAATATGAATCATTAAACTAGAAAAACTGTAGTCACAAAAGAATGACAGAATATTCCAAGAGGGTACAGTGCCTGTGTGAGATACTTCTGCAACTGAGTTATCAATAGCCACATTTCAATAGGAGTCTAAGCAAGGGGGCAAAGAAAAAAAAAACCAGAACAACCAACCAACCAACCAACCAACCAACCAACCAACCAACCAACCCAAACATTTGTTCTAAGACCAGAGTGAAAAATATGGGTGGATAATTTCAACAGTAAATAGTTCTTAAAAAAAAAGAGAGAGATAGAGAGAAGAAAAATTAACTCTCCTTTCCTTCTAAGATACCTTTTAATTTAAAGCATTTCAGATGCTATAACAAGTAAAACGTCTGAGGCCTGGATTGCCTTTCAGTGCAGCCAGCTTTGTCAGCCTGCTCAGTTTAAGATCTGACCCTTATACACTTTGGCTAAAAAGTGCTGTCATTTACACAGGTGAATATACTCTGACGCAAGTCTCTGGATTTACACAGGTGTGGCAGCAGAATTTGGCAGGGTTTTACTAATTTTAAAGAATTAAAAAAACCAAAATCAGATCCACTTTTGCAGTGGGTTACAGCTGTATCAATCCATTAATGTTATCAATCCATTATATGCTGATGGTACAGCTCCACAGTTTGTTAATGAAACTAAGAATTTTTCATGCTGTGCCTAGCTAGAGACTGAAACTGAACCTAACACTGCTACAGTTTAAATCCTCAGGTTTCATTAAAGAAATATTCATTTATTGTTTGGTACTTTTGTCAAGTTGATATTAAATTTTGAAAGAAACCTTAACACACTCTAGTTTTGGAACCTGTCACTCCTATCATTGATTGACCCATATACAGTGTCCCATTAGTACAGGATTTTCATGTAACAAATGGAACCATCTTTTTTTAAAACAGGAAATTTGTTTGTAAAGACCCACAACATTGGCAGGACACCTGAGAAGCAGGTCTTGTATCTTGGAACATTTTTTACAAACTGCCACACAGATGTGCATGCGGGAGCAAACATCCAGCTTTTAAGTGTTTTACACATTATTTTCAGCTGGTTTTGGCCAACTTTAGATTATTTATGTGACTCAGAAGGAAACAGGAGAAATAAAAAGGACAGTTTATTTGAAGTAGGCTCTGCTCATATCAAGTTCCCTTTATGCAAATGGAGTGACACAAATATCAGCCCAACAGGCTTGGTGTGGAACTTAGACCATAATGAAAAGGGAATCAGGCTCAGGACAACTTAATATTAACTTTTGGTACATTTGCAACAAAATTTTAGCTGTGTTTGATGTTTCCACTAAATCAGAATGCAGCTTGGAAATGGTGAGGGCAGGTGGGAGTCTGAATAAACACGTCTGGCAAAAAAGAAAGATAATTCAGGTCCGAAGGGTCATTCCCTTCAGTTCAAGTGCAGTGGATTGCCCTTCCTGGATTCAACAGTAGGGGCGTGGGAAGCTTTCAGATGTCACAGGGTTGTAGATAACATTTGAACATATGATTAGCTTTCGTGAGCTGTCTTTAGAAACCTTACATTTTTCCCCCACACACCTTAGCCAGAGATCCTTCCCTTGAGGTTTCGGGACACTTAAAATGTTGCTTTGCCAAAAATCAAGGATGTGGAGAAGGTTTTCCTGTGTGATGTCATGTTGCTGCCCTTTATAAGCCTCTGCAGTGAAGAAGGGATCCTGTCTGAGGATTCACACTCCCAGGCACGAGGGGAGGCGAGGAGCAGACGCTGACCCACCATGGAGCGGCGAGCCATTCCCCAGGGCATTCCCTGCAGCTCCCTGCTCCTGCTGCTCTGCAGCCTGAAGCCTTCCCTCGCCTTTCCCAACTCCTCTCCACTGCTGAGCCCCAGCTGGGGCAATGGAGACCACCTGATGCACCTCTACACCGACACCGAGAGGAGCAGCTTCCACCTCCAGATCAACGCAGATGGCTACATCGATGGCGCTCCTCACCAAACCATCTACAGTAAGTGGCTTCCTATGGACCTCCATGGGAGCAGGGGAGGGACAAAGAGATTTTTTACCTCCTCACCACCTATAGAACATCCCCTCTTCTCATTAGGCAGGCAGGCAGAGGAGCACAGCCATGGGATGGAAAATACACATCATTATAATTCTCCTTTTGTTTAACAAATAAAATCGCTCCAAAGAAATCTAGTGGATAGGGAATTTCATTCCTTGACTAGCAGAACAAAAGTCCTATGGTTCCTGTAATACCCTGAAAGGAAAAACCACCTGAATTATCCTTCACTTCATGATTTTACCCCCAGTTTCTGTTGGAAGTTCCTATGAGAGGTTGGTAACGATATCCCCCAAATAGCTACTTCCCACTGATGGTGCTACAAAAGGAACTGCACTGAGGGAACTCACCAGAGCAGTGCTGGAAAACTGATGGCATGCATAAAATCTGTATTTTGGGGTGGAGGGCTGAAGACTACTAAAACTTAAGTTTCAATGTGCACAGAACATGTGCATGCAAAGGTCAGTTAAAAAAGGGGAAACTATGAAAGACCAGACTGGCATGAAAGAAGTGTTGAGCCTTTGAGGCTCATGAGAAGAAACTATGCCCTAGTATCACTAAAAGGTTCTCAAATTGTGTCTTCACAGTTTATTTTATTATATATTTTATTATTCTATTTCAACAGAGAATAGTTTATTCTTCCTTTGCTAAATACTTGGCCCAAACTCTTTAGTTAGTAGACAGATGGGGGGGGTGGGTTTAAGATTTAGGGTTCTTTTATAGCATTTCAAAAATACTTCTCTCTTAGCAGCATTCAAATCACAAGTAGCTATGCATCATAAAATCAGGTTGTTGTTGTTGTTGTTATTATTATTATTACTATTATTATTATTATTATTACATTTATTTTATACACTCAGTTAAAAATCTAAGCCTAGGTAATGAAGCTTTTATGTAATTAAATAAGGATGTTTTTTAAAGTTATAATTTAATTAATGAGGAAAAAGGATCACATTCTGCTATTTTTTAAGGAATTGATAATGCAACACTCACAGAAATGCTGGCACTGTCTTGTTATTTTTCCTGCATACTAAGAGATTCTATAAAACTCATTTTAGGTATGTTGGTCAAGAACCAGTGTGGGATTTTAGAGAACAGTCAGCAAAATATCACATTTTCCCATATGTGCCGTGAAACAAGCATAGCAGGATTTGGAATGGTGGAGCAGGAAAGACGGAAATCAGACAACAAAAGGGGTATTGAGAGGGAGGGTGACTGATTTGCTGCCACTGAGCCACCAGACAATGGGAAATGCCAAGTTCTGCAGCAGGGTGGCATGGCCTGGGTGTGCACAGATCTCCTGGGTGGGACAAGGCAACAGGCACTGAGTCAAATGCAAGGAGCAGATCAAGCAAAGTTGTTATTCCCACTTTACCTGGCACCAGTGACATTGCTCTTGGAGCACTACAGCAACTCCAGTTCACGTTGGATGAGTAGAAGATGGAGCTCGTCTGGCACAGGGTTTTCAGGGGTCTTGATCATGATCTGTTGTGGCTTTAGTCCAGCAAAAAGGATGTTAAGGGCAATGTAATCACAGAACCACAGACTGGTTGAGGTTGGAAGGCACCACAGGAGGTCACCTGGTCCCACCTCCCTGCTCCAGCAGGGCCATCCCAGAGCACAGGGCACCGATGTAGGATGGTGTCCAGATGGTTCTGGAATATCACCAGTGAGGAGACTCCCCAGCCTCTCCAGACAATCTCTTCAGGGCTCAGTCACTGCACAGGACAGAAGTTCTGCCTCATGTCCAGGGGGAACTTCCTGGGATCAGTCCCTGACCATTCCTCTGGTGCCACTGCTGAGCACCACTGAAAAAATACCACAGGACAGTCACAAAGATAAGGGGGACAAACTCCCCCTGGATGTGGGCAATGGCAGAAGTGAGGGCAATGTCCTCAGACCACGATTTGAGACTTCAGAGAGAGAAAAAGTTGTCTTTGGGAGCTTAGTGCCACATAGGAACAGGGCACCTAGAGGGGTGCCCTCCATCCTGGGAGTTTTCCAAAGCCACAGCAAACCTGATTTAGGGTGGGCAGCAGTCTCAGGTCATGTGGGAGGTTGGTTTGGACTCCCACAGGTCACTTCCAGCCAGAGCATCTGTAAATGCAGTGTTGAAATGCATCTTGGATTTGATGTTTTTGTTGTTCTGAACAGGTGCCCTAATGATCAAGTCTGAGGGTGCAGGCTCAGTAATAATCACAGGTGTGAAGAGTGGACGCTACCTGTGTATGGACACGAAAGGAAACATATTTGGCTCGGTGAGTGACCTTTCCTAAGCCTTGAGGCTGAATGGCCAGTGCATTCTGCTGCTGAGGTGCCCATTTCCCCAGCCAGGGCAAGCCTGGGTAGCTGCAGGTGGAGGGGGAAGTGTTAGAGAAGATCTGACACTTAGGTCAAACTTTGCTCTCTCCTTTGATTGTATTAAGTTGTAGAGCTGACAAAAATCATCTGAGGTCCTGCCTGGGTAAGTGAGGATGAAATGAGATCCAGTGAGGGACCAATCTGTAGCACAGAGCCATGGGTGGGGACCCTCTAGGAGAAAACAGGGTTTATCATTAAAATTCCTTTGCTGAAAGCATGGACATGCAACTCTGATCCACGTTTGGGTCAGACACAGACCTGGGAGATTAGAAAAACACCTGCTGCAATATCTCATCCCTCTTTCCCTCATTAACCAGTGTTTGTAATTCACCAGACTCCTCTGCTCACAGGTGTCCTATTTTCTCCCCTCAGCATTACTTCAGCCAAGAGGACTGTGTGTTCCACCACAGGACGCTGGAAAACGGGTACGATGTGTACCAATCCCCCAAACACCACTTCTTGGTGAGCTTAGGCAGAGTGAAACAAGCCTTCTCCCCTGGTATGAACCCACCACCATACTCCCAGTTTTTGTCCAGGAGGAATGAGATCCCTCTGTTCCGATTCAACACCCCCGAGCCCCACAGACACACCAGGAGCGCAGATGTTGACCCGGTAGATCCTCACCAGATCCTGGTCCCGCAGAGGAAGACCCCGGTGTTTGGCTCCCAGCAGCAGCAGCCAGCAGACTTCCCCCACATGCCCAGGGAGCCCATGAGGATCAACCAGAACGACGTGGTGAACCCCGATGATCCCCACGCTATGATGGAGGCCAGGAGGTACCCAAGTCCCCGCTTCTACATCACAAGATAACTGCGGCCCCCGCGCTCGCCAGGTGAAGACAGGGGCAAAAGGAACTGCCTGTCACACTCAGCCTGAATGCCAAGGTGGCTCTTAGAAACCTGGGAGACACTGGGAAAAGTTCCTTAGTTTCAAATCTTGTTTTATCAGTAAACTGCCATCTGTAAGTACAAGTCAGATTTTTCCAGCTTGGGCTCTACTGGAAAGAAGATCCATTTTTGAAAAGAATAACACAAACCAAACCTTTTGGGGTCTGAATCACCTTAAGTTTGCATCAATGATGAAAACAAAACAAAAAAAAGAAATCCCTTGTATGAAATGGGAAACTCATGTTATGTTACTGATGCAGAGACCTGGAGCATCTGAGATTCCAGCAAAGACAGGGAATCCTCTTACTAGTACCATCCTGTCCAAGCACAGCAGACAAACTGCCAGGTGGTATGTTATTTTATTATATAAAAATTACCATGTCATGTATCCAATATCTGAAGGGGCTAAAAGGAAGCTGGAGAGGGGCTCTTCATCAGAAACTGAAGAGACAGGACAAGGGGAATGGCTTCACACTGATAGAGAGGAGGTTTAGATTGGATATCAGAAAAAAATTGTTCCCTGTGAGGGTGGTGAGGCCCTGGCACAGGTTGCCCAGAGAAGCTGTGGCTGCCCCGTCCCTGGCAGTGTCCAAGGCCAGGTTGGATGGGGCTCTGAGCAACCTGGGCTAGTGGAAGGTGTCCCTGCCTGTGGCGGGGGGGGGAACTGGATGAGCCTTAAGGTCCCTTCCAACCTATTCTGCGATTCTTTGTTTTTAGCTTTTAAGTTGGAGCTTCATTCTCTCTTCACCCATAGGAGTCAAAAAAAAGGCCACTCTGCTGTTATAGGAGCAGCAGACATGGAAAACTGGAGGAACTGACAGGACAACAGGACAGGACTAAAGGGTCATGTGGAAAAAGACCAACTTCTGACACTTAATCCAAGCTGAGGTTTTGAAAAAAAGAAGAGAGTCTCACTCTCTCTTAAGTGGTTCTCTATCACAGTTCTACATTTATTAAATTCTAGCATCCCAATATGGAAATAAAGATCATTAGTTTTGCATATTTCCAACCCAGAGAGAAGTACCAGGATTAAGAATAATCAATAGTGTGTTAAACAGGATGGTTTGTTTTGCATAATACTGAACTCTACAGGGGGAAAATTAAAAAAAAATACATTTTATAAGGATCAAAGGATTAATATTTAGACTACAATGAAGACTCTCATCTAATGAGTGAGAATTAGGTTTGTATTTAGAAAAGGAATGTCCAATTAGCATCCATGTTTGTATTCAGTTCTGAGCAGGTATCAGATGCTATATACTTGTAGGAGTGAAATTACTATTAATCAGGAGATCTCTAATGGTAACAAAACATTTGGTTTATGTTTTGGGTAAGTTCACTTTGAAAAATCTATTCTTGATGAACTCTGCAGAAATCAGGTGCAAGGCACTGATGAGCAGCACAAAATCCAGTGTGACAGAGATTTGAGGTTTTTATTTTGCGGGGGTTTTTTGCATGTCAAAACACAGATTCTTCTGCTCTGTTCATTTAGAGTATTTATCAGCCTGACAACAATTTGAAGTGGTACACTGCTCCTCAGTGTGCTCATAGCAACATACAAAAATCATTAGGTTGGAATGCTGTTCTTTTTTTGTTTCTCATGAAGTAGTTCACTGAAGCCACTGGAGTTACATCAGTGCAACAAAATCAAAATAAGAACCCCCTGTGCTTCTTGCTTTCATTTAATTTTTTGTGGATTTAGCACAGCAGCAGGACTGCTGACAGCTTTTAAAATAATCTCTTTTTTTTCCCTGTATTTGTATATAGACACAATATCTCTTTATCTACCACATCCAACTCATTATGTTGGAAAAGTCATAGGTCCTGATTCTGCTCTTAGAACAGTTTTCCTAAATAGAGAGATTCCTAATTAGTATAAATACTTAAGAGCATAGGACAAGCCAAATGATCAGGATTAGTCCAAGAGTTCCATCTCTTGTAATTTGTTTTTCTAAAATTATTGTGTGTTTTGATTCATTTCTGAAGGAAAAGAGTGATTCAAAGGAATTAAGGGAATTACAGGCAGGCAGACAGTTGGGCTTTTTTCTTCCTTATTCAAAATGCAGCAAGACTTTTTAACTTGCTGTCTATACAGTGGAGAGGTGTGATTTTATTTATGTTCTAGTTTGATATCTTTACTTGATTCCTATACCATTATTCTTGGCTTTTGCTCCTTGAGAGCTCTGCACTTCAAGTACACCAGCAAAGTTTGTATTTTGCATTAATTCTCGGAAGCTCTGCAGAGCTCCTCTCCAGGACTCTGAGGCAACTGCCCTACAACAACTGGAAGCATTAAAAGCTCTGTCCACATTAAATTTTGATGGGAAATACTGGTGGGGTAAAATCTATAGACCATCTCTAAATTCCTACACTAGAACAGAGTAAGAAGGGTTGCTCACTCTGTCAGCAGCCAGGGGATAAGTAAGCTAAGACTGAATACATGGTGGATTTTCCATCAAAAAACCATATTTGTAACTATAGGCAACTGTATCAAAACTTAAAAGAATTTATTCTTCAATGGAGATGCTGGCAATCACCAGCTAGTAAGAAAGCATTACTTATTTATGTCACAGTATTTATTTATTTATTTGAGTGGGTCTTAAATCCTGCAGAATATTTATAAGTATTTATGATAATGTATTATAGAGACTATTTCCTTTTATGAAAGTACCAATAAACTTTTCCATTCTCTCCAAATAGTGGATTCTGCATGGTCTGTTCAAGCTTCCCTTCCAGAAGTACTTGAGTGAACAAATAAATGGTAGCAGCAGTGTCTGAAAATGTTTGTGTGCTGCTGTTCCCTGTGACTTCCAGCCTCACAGGTTTCAGCTTCCTGAGTGTTTCATGCACCCCAAATATAAAAGTTCTGTGAAAGATGATGAGAAAAACAGTGTCTTAGTAGGTCTAGACTGACCATGAAGGGATTTTAACCTCTATTGGGAAATGTCTTTTACAAGCAATGGGAAACCACAGGTCTGTCAGTTCAGTCCTGCTGGGAATTATTTGTGATCCTGGCTCAAAGATCTCGGGATAAAAGATACTTGGTAAATTAAAAGCCTTTACAGGGAGGGCTCCGAGCAGGGCCAGGCTCTGCTCCAGGGCCCAGCAATGGCACCAGAGGAACGGGCAGGGACTGATCCCAGGAAGTTTCACCTGGACTTTCGTCCTGTGCAGTGGCCGAGCACTGAACAGATTGTCCAGAAAAGGTGTGGGGTCTCCTCATTGGGGACATTCCAGAACCATCTGGACACAATCCTGTGCCCTGTGCTCTGGGATGGCCCTGATGGAGCAAGGAGGTGGGACCACATGAGCCACTGTCAGGGTCCAGCCTGCCCCATTCTGTGAAGACTCAAGCAGTTGTAAGATTGGAAGTTCATCATTTCCTCCCCTGCATGCTATTCTGCCCCACACAGTCATTGATGATGCCTTCTCACTAATATTTCCACATTCCTGTACTTTCATTCGAAGCCATTACAAAAAAAAATTGCCCCCTAAGAGACTTAAATAGCAGCTTTACTCCAGCTCAGTGCCTGACCTTGGACATTACTACTTCTATGCCCACTGATTCCTTGCATACCTTCTTCACCATGTTCTTTCTCATGAGCAACATTTATCTTTTCCAGCTGAGCTGATGGTTTCCATTGTGGCATTAAGCATTCAATTATGATTCACCCAGATCATATTTCATTTCTCCCTTGCCTATACATTAGTTATTTCATCAAAGAACTACCCATGTAGTCTAGTGTGAACTACTTATGTAAAAACTCATTTCATTAGATTCCAGGTTTCATTTACCTCTCTTGTCTGTAATTACGTTCTCCTTCAGAATTTGTTGCACTAACCATTACTTGAATTTCTTGGGAGAAGTAGTATTGAGTGAGTCTTGGGACTGTCCCATGCAGGGCCAGGAGCTGGACTCAATGATTCTTGTGGGTCCCTTCCAACTCAGGATATTCCACAATTCTAAAAGTAATTTTGTGATTCCTGCCCTTCTGAAATCAGCCCTCCTTTTTTTCACCTCAGCTTTTAAATTCAGTAAATTCACTTTTCAATGGCCAGCTCTTCCAAAACACATTCAGGACTTATTACAGTCAAGTCTGGTGCACCACCCTTCTCCCATTCAGCTATGGCTGGATGATCCAACTGGGCATCAGAAGGAAAGAGTATTACACTCAAAGGAGTTCTGCCTGGACCTAAGGTGCAGTCCTTTGGTGACCAGTAACAGCCTGCTCAAGATTCCTGGGTTTTATCCCAGTATCCTCTGGTGCCCTCAGGAGCCCTCCTGCCAGACTCTGGCACTCAGGTAAGTAATGCACTGCCACTCAGGGTCCCTGCACCCCAGGAGCCCCAGAGCTGCTTGCAGGTGACAGCAGAGCTGTCTGTCACACAGGAGGCCCTCCTGAATGGTACTGGAGTCACCACACACACACAGATCCCCCACAGTGGCTCTGCCACATCCATGGGTACCAGAGAAGCAGCTCACAAATCACTGTGCAGTTCATTTGTGCCCATGCAGCTGCCATTTGCCTGGGATTACAAAGATCCAAAAACCTCAGGCTCACGGCCAAAGCCCTCAAAAGCAGGACACATCTGGGGGAAATCTGACATATTTCAAGTCCAGGCATGTGGGCTGTGGATCTGAGGCAGCCAAAAGCTTGAACAGAGAATGCATCTGATTTAAATTCTGTTCTAAACTTAAAAAAAAAAAAAAAAACAAACAAAAAACCTCCTCCTTTTGCAAAGGCAGGGCTACAGTCTTCAACAGAGAACTGTGGGAATAGAGAAAATATCTTTGCTTTAGAGGAAGGAAACTGTGGTACTAGCAGAGCTCTCTGCCTGATAGCTGCTCGAGGGGAGGCAGACCTGTGAGGAGATGATGGTGGAGCCAGCATCCATTGCCACTACTGAGTAATCCCTCAAATATTTATGTTCTGTTACTATTCCTAAGAGACCCATCTATTGTTGTAGCTCTCCTTTCCCATGATCCCAATAAACTCTACAGATTTACTGTACACGTGCACCAGAGTCATTTGACCAAAAAAAGATTTAGTCTCAGTGTTGATGTAAAAACTTAAAAAGAAGAGACCTATACACAGACCTAAAGAAAACAGCTTTTAGAACTAGCTGCAGAAGCTTCCAAAATTAGTGACTTTTTAATGCAGAGAGAACCTGACATCTGACATAACAAAGGAGAAATAACAAGTGCAACTATTTTATTACTATAAGCCCACCTAGGCTGGTGCCCTGTCTGCAGCAATGTCAAGAGCAGATACTGAGGGGAAAAGCACATCTGGGCAACTGCAGGATATTCTTGACTGCTTGTACTCCCTTGGCCACTGGCAGATGTGTTTTTAGCATTTAATGTGTTTTACAAAGTCTGAACTGGGAGATTCTGATGCATTTTCACTGAAAAATGTAATTTAGTTAAGATAGGAGCTGTTCAGAAAACCTGAGTGGTTTCACCCTTTGTGTTTCACCTTTTTTCCTTGTTAGGCACCACTGTACCATCTGCTTGCCCTGTGTGAGAGTTACAAGAGGAAAGAATTTGGTAACAATAAGTTAAAGAAGACAATCACACAGACAGCTTTCTTAGGCTGGGTCTAAATTTTAACAACCTATAAATACAAAAAAAGAAGGTAAAGCACATTATAGAGGAAGAGTCAAAAATCCCTCTGGGAATAGTGTGACCCAAGCAGTGGCAAAGCACTTAACAAAGAAGTAGATGTTCTAAGTTATGGCATCATCAACAAGAACAAAACATTAATTGCCTGCTTGAGAGGAGGCAAGAAAGAAAAAGAAACATTTTAAAGTGAGAAGCACCCCAATCCTTAGTGTGTTTTGAAATATTTGATGAAATTACAGGCTTAGGGAGAAAAATGTGTCACATCTCCACTCATCCTCCCACATTTTCAACTCCATTAGTCTAGCTCCAAGAAGAATTGATGAAATGACTGGCAAAATTCAGGACGTGGCAGTTCCAGGGGAGTTTCAGCAGTTTAAAGCACTGACAGGAGAATTCCCTGCTATGTAAGTGGCCTGCCTGAAATAAACTGGCACTACCAGGGGCAGGCAAATTCAGAATGAACTCCTGCCCCATTATCCTACCATTAACTCTGTTAGAAGTCATAATAAAGCTTTTCTATCATCATTGGCTGTGACCATCAATTTAGTATTGAGGATCCTTCTAGGAAGATGCATTTCACAAAGAGCTTTAGAAGTCCATGCAAAAGTCATATTCACATTTTAGCTTCCCCTGAAGACTTATTTCCTTCAGTATATTGAAAAGGAATTATTTTATTACTGAAAGAGAGCTATGAACACTTTTAAACATCAGCCCTAAGAGTCTTTTACACAGTAAAAGGCCAGGAAGGGAAAAAAGGAAGTTATGTGATCTGAGCAAAGCTTCACAGGGCAATATTAAGAAAGATTTTTACCTCAAAAGAAATACAGATGAAATGGGAGTTCTATTCAGGAGCCTTTAATTTTTTATTTTTTTAAAACAGGCTTAAAATATGCAAATGAAGAAAAAATACGTGAATCTTATAAATAACATAAACCAGATAAGCTCATACTGTAACACCACAAACACCCCAGTGGGGAAAGAATGCAGCATTAACACCAACAATCACCAAACAATCAAACTTGCCTCATTCTAGGCAAAACTATTCATAGAATCAAGTGCATGACTGCAGCTGACAGAAAGATTCCAGTCAGGTACAACTCACCCCAGAGAGCAAGTTCCTTTTCCAGAAAAGAGACCATTACTACGTGCACAAGAGGTTACTCATCCTGCTCATAGCTAAAAATAAATACTCTGTGTTTGTATACAGTGCTCTTCAACAGAGACCTCAACAACCTGAACAACTTCTTAGGAAATACTCCTGGCGAGGTAGGTTTATCATCATTCCTGCTTTACAAATGGAAAGGAGACTTGCCCAGAGTCTCACAGATATTCAGTGTCAGAGTCACATCCCTTGGCTCTGCACCAAACTTGTCCCACTGGGCAATGCTCCTTCCTAGGTTCTTCTATTGCATTCAAAAATTTATTTTAAGACAACATGTATGTTTCATTTTACAATATAGCATTTTGTAATAAAACAAGAATACAGTACAGCTCAGCTTTGAGGTACCACTCCTCTTCCCTCCCCAACCCTTTCACTGGGAGGTAACCAAAATAATTATGGAGTAATGCAAAGGAGTTGTTTGAAGTATGTGCTCTAGGAGCAGATATGCAAGTGACTGCAAGTAGTATGTTTCTGAGAACAGAGAATATTTGTTTTATTTCGCTACTGCCAACTTATACTGGGCACTAGGACCATGCAAATTGTGGTTTTTAAGATGGCAAGCAGTTGCATGTCTCCCTTTTTGCAGTTTAGTGTCAGCAATTCCAGTCAACCCCAGTAATTACTACAGATACTTTTCCCAAGCTTAGCAAAATTGTGATCTAATCCCACTTTCCCCCCACAGAGACTCTTAAAACACTTTTGAAGCTACACATTCAGCTCCCACATCCACTAAGTGAGAGTCTTGGTTAAGACAGACACACGTGATTTTGGGTTTTAACAAATTCCCGTTTTCAAGTTTTATAATGAAATGACTGACTCCAGTATTGGGACTGACAGAAGACAGCTGGGACTTGGTTAAATTTGCTGGTAAGGTACAGTTGAGATCTGAAACAAAATAGCCAATCCAGTTCCTCATGTAGGCTCCATGACTCACCACCAAAATATTGGCATCTAACACCGTGGAAGATCCGCTGCCCTCGGAGCTCGGCTCCGCCTCACTGCAGTGGTTTGTCCAAGGGAAAACAAACTGTTCTCCAGATGCTCCTGAGCTCCTGCCTGGCACACCAGGCTTGCTGTGCTCCTTCTGCTCCAGCTCAACAGCCAGCTGGCAGAGGAACTCAAAAAAATCCCTCGCACGCTCTCTCACCTGCAGAGAAAGGCCGGAAGGGAACGTTGTGAAGAACGAAGAGATTGTTGTGAAGCAAGCACAGATTTGGCCTTTCAGAAATCTGACACGTAACTACTTCAGTTAAAAGATAAAGATTTCTCACAGACAAGGCTCAGAAGCCAATGTAAGCTACTGACTGCTGTGCAAACTCCTCTGTCCTCCAGAGAGTAACTGCTATCATCCTCCTGTGAGCCAGAGCTTCATGAGGAGTCAGTCTCAAAATGAATATTTTAGTTATAAAGAGACTCCCCACTTGGCAGCCAATGTTATCAGACCAAGCAGTATTTTTTAGCTTAGAGAATATCTCTGGTTGGGCTGAGCTCTCAGTGGGAAGCTCCCACTAGCTAAAATTGCACTGATAAAAAAGCCTAGAAAGCAGGGCATAAGTAAGTAAATAAATAAATACCATACTTCATCCAGTGTTTCTCCTCCAGAAGGTGTGAATGAAGGACATTGCTCTCCAGCATCCTTTGCCATAGCCTTGAGGTCAGCCAAAGGCCTTCCTTCTGCAACACCGTATTTCTGAAAGGGAAAACGAGGGCTTGGCAGGATGTGTCAGGTCTCCTGTGCCCCTTCCAGAGGCTGCAAACAGCTCTTCACTTTGTGAAGCTTCAGCTTTGTTTTCTTGGATTCCCAAGGCTCAGCTACCTTTTACATTTTATCGCAGTTTTGGGTGAGGAAATATCTTTATATGTATCCTTTTAAACAGCAGATGTATATATAGATATACAGACATATATATGTATATGTATATGTGTACATATATATGCTCAGTAGACAATTACACTAAGAGCAGCATCTCATTTAAAGCATGGACATTCAAAACATGACCTTCAGCCTGATCTTTGTGTGGAGATTTTTTCTTCCATTGACATTCATCCCCAGCATACAAAATTCAAGTGTCTTTGTGACTGAGGTCACAGTGTAAGTGCTTCTGTACGAAGCCCTTCACATGAGGATAAATTCCATTTTCCTTTTGCTTGCAGAAAGGCTACAGGGAATTATTTTTCAAATGTAAGAAAGCAGTATTTTCTCTAAAGACCTGTGAAGTCTTTACAACAGAGGATGGATCCATCTTCAATTCAGAATTTTTGAAAAAGACGTAAAAAAATGGAAACAAAACCACGCAAGTACCCTTGCAATTAAAAGTAAATAATAAGGCCTTGCTGATTTCAAGGGAAGAACTGGAATTTCTGAGAGAAAAAAGATTCAAACAGGAAATGCTACAATCACATGCTGCTCCTTAAACACTAAATCTTACCTTATTTAAATCATTAAAGCATCATAGTTACAACATTCATCACTTAATTTTGGCTCTGCTTCACCATTCTGCAAACAATTTATTGTCCCTGATGTGAATAGTTCAGTTTCCAGTGATTAAAAACACATCAAATAGTGCTCTCCATTGCTAAATCTACCATTCAATAAGCCAAGATACCCATCAGGAGGAAGCTACATTTTCAAATTGTTCAATATTTGATAACAAATTCTTTTGGCACTTACTCTCTCTCGCAGTCTTGCATCGTACTTGATTTCCATATCTCTGCAAAACCTGTTTTTCCCTAGAATGGCAGCAGCAGTCTAAAAAGTGAATATACAGTCACATCAACTGGACAGAACATAGACACACCACCTTACACCACCACAGCCAAGGTGAATCCCATCAGCAGCAACCAACAACCCAAATTGAAAAAATAGAAAGTTTTTCAACTACCAGTCTGGCAGAATTGGATAGATGGCCCAGGCCAGGCCATAAAAAGAGAAAAGCGGCAATCTTCTGGCAGTTCCTTCCCAATTCAAAGTCCAGAATGGCTGAAGAAACAGCACCCATGAGAGGTGGGCAGCAGGGTTTACTGGGATAAGAGCCACATCTTCTCTTGAATAGAACACACAGCAATCATTTCAACACATTCTTTATATGTAGTACATGGACCAGACTCACAGCTGTGTTCCCCAAAACTGCTCAGTTAATCCAACTGAAAAAACATCTGACACTTGTCTGGCAGCCACAGCCAATCCTCAGGGCTGGAAGGGACCTCTGGAGATCACCCTGCCCAGGCAGGGTCACCTGGAGCAGGTGACACAGGAGCATGTCCAGGTGGGTTTGGAATGTCTCCAGAGAGGGAGACTCCAGGCCCTCCCTGGACAGCTGTTCCAGGGCTCTGCCATTCCTCAATGTACAGAAATTCTTTCTCATGTTGGAAGGTGGAACTTTTTTGTATTTTGGTTTGTGTCCACTGCTCCTCATCCTGTCACTGGGCACCACTGGAAAGAGCCTGGCACCATCCTCTGATACCCCTTGGAGATATTTATATGCATTAATGAGATCCCCTCTCAGTCTCCTCCAGACTAACCAGGCCCAGCTCCCTCAGTCTCCCCTCATAAAAGAGATGCTCCAGACCCCTCATCACCTCCGTGGTCTCCACTGGGTCCTCTCCTTGTCTTTCTTGGGAACCAGAGGACAGCTGACCTGCTCCTGGTTCTTACATGCACCAAAGTGTGAAGGCTGCACTGGCTTCACAGACAGTTTGGGCTGTGCAAACATCCACACCCAATCAGTCTGACATTTAAAGAACTCATTTTGAAAACGCTCCTTGGATTCTGGCACAAATAAGCAGCCTTGCTGTACCACTGGCACATTTAACATACTGCTTAGGACAAATTTGGTCTCGGAACTTTAACCTTCTGTTAAAGAATAATGCAGAAATAAAGATAGGGTTGAATCCACTTCCTTGTGTATATGCAAAGCACAGTTACTTGTATGATTATATGCAGGAATTTCCTCTTTTGCAACAGAACTTGTACATTCCTCCCATGCTCGAGCTGTGAAGTGACAGTGTAGTAACAGACCCTTCATAGAACTGCAGCTGCCAAGAAAGGCAGTTCCAACCACACGGAACCTTCTGCTTTACACATCATTGGAGAAGCTTTCCCAACATCTGGACAGCTTGTCAAACAAATGGCAAAACACATTTCCTGTATGCAAAGGAAAAATTCAAGTCTTTCACAGTAGGAGAGAGCAATTCTGAAAGTGCTCCTCATGGAAAACGCTGTCTCTAACATAAGAAAAAAAATCCCAAACCAATTCCCATAAGGCAGGCACACAGCATAGACAGTTTTATGAAAGTTAGAAAGCACTCAATGTTTTAAAATATCATCACTGCCATTCACACACTTAAAGGAAGTGACTCAGGCAGCTATTCTGCATATTTAAAATATCCAACTATTGCACTCTTCCCTCCTTGTCTCTTTTGTTTTCTGCTTAAGTTGTGCTGCTACAGCAGTTTCTGGAATTGTGCTGCAAAACTGATGAGCAATGTTGATGACGTATGTTTCAAGGGAAGAAAAAGGAGATTTATACTACATTTAGTTGATCTGCTTTACAACACAGCTTCATAGACTTTTAGTCGACAGCACCACAAAAAGCAAGCAAACAAGAATGGCTTAGGAGTTTCAACCCCCTACATGTCTCTTGAAAACACAGAATCAGTAACAGAAGAGAGAATTAAAGACAGGGCCTCCCCAGGAGACATGACCTTCCTAGAACAGCTGATCTCTAAATGTAAAAGTTTTGGTTCCCTAGTTTTGAGTATTTCATAATCCTGCACACAAGGTCACATGTAATCCCATGTAGCAATTTTTTGTCTTTATTTAATCTATATTGTATATTTACTGCATCCAGGCAAGAGGTGTGACATGCCTGACAAAATCTAACATCTCTTCCCATTTAATGATCCTTGGACTGATTTCACAGCAAAACTTGACCTTGCCTGCACTGGTCTGCATTCCTCAGAAGAACACAGCATGCAGCCACAGTGCCTGGGACAGCACAACAATGTCACAGCCAACCTGGTTTGCTTCTTTAGAGAAAACCTCATTTCTGTCTGTGATACCTCAAAGTCCCCATTACTCCTTTAGCAAGAACAATGCCCATATAAAATAATGGCAAATCATGGAATCATGGACTGGTTTGGGCTGGAAGGGACCTTAGAGATCACCCAGTTCCAACCCCCTGCCACAGGCAGGAACACCTTCCACTATCCCGGACTGCTCAGAGCCCTATCCAACTTGGCCTTGGACACTTCCAGGGATCCAGGGGCCACTTTTGGCTCTGTCACTGCATTATTTTTGTATCAACATCAGCAAATAAATGCGAGATTTGGAAGCCAGCTGTTGCCTCAAGAAGCACTTACCTGCTTTGCTCGAAGGAGGTCACTTGAAAAGACGTGGGTAAACTTCACATTACTGAGAAATAAACCAGCAGCATCTGCTTGCCTGAAACCAGTTGCAGAGAGTGGCTCATCCACTCCTTGACCTACAAAATAAAAACCCCACAACACTAAGACATGCAAATTTTAGACCATTTAGCAGCTGACCAGGCATGTCAGTAATAAAGAAACTGCCAGTCATAAGAAAATCTTTTTCCTTTAGTAAAGCCGATCATTAGGAAAAGTCACTGCTCTTCTGGTCTTCTCTAAACTCAGTCACACAAATTTAATGATAAAAAGGAGTAAAGTCTAGGAAGACAGAAGGATCATTATCAGTGATAATGATTACATTAATCTATACCTTTGACAAATTTAAACATAAAACAGAGACCTACATTTAATAAATGTGACCATTTTTATAAGAGTCACTGGTCGGGTTCCTGCAAGAGGCATCTCACAGCTGAAACTTTATAAACAGATTCGTTAAATGTAAATAAGGAAGAGGACAATACTGCTGAGAGAATGAGATGCAAACACAATCTGTTGTGGTCTCTTCCTCTCCACCTCACACTGACAGTAATGCTCATGCAAGCTGGAGCAAACCCAGCTGCAAAGCAGCAGACCTCCCAAAAATTGTTTCCAGCCAGAAAGTCTGTGAAAATAACTGGTCACAGAGCTCTAGGACAGTGTTGAGAGAAGCAGCACTTTGGAAATCCAGCCTGAGTTGAACAGCTGTGCTCCTGCCACAGCTCAGAGTCTGCAGGAGAACCCAGAACTGTGGCGGAGGGACAAACATGTAACAGATGGCTACATCCACACCTTTTACCCATTCTAGTTTTGCAGGAAGCCAGAGCAGAGAGAGTGAAATTCCAATCAGATTCAGAACAAAGAAAATAAACGATTTTCAGCCAGAAAATGCACAATCCAACAGCAAAAGGCAGGACACCAGAACCTGAGTTCTGAGCACCTCATCTATATTACATCTGCATTACATCTCATGTAATTCAGACATGTGAGACGTCTGACCCCAGTGTGCTGGCAAAGGCCTTACACCTCTCAAAACAGAAGAGGCTCGCTAAAAAACAGAAGCTATGTTCTCTCTACACTGGAGAGGAACACACTACACATCATTCGACTCAAGGAATTAGGAATTCAAAAGACACCATCAATATTTTTAAGCAGGTAAAGCAGGGGGATATTCTTTACTCATTTTATTATGAGCACAAATCCATGTAGCAAGAACTGTAAATGGCAATGTCACAGAGGGAGGAGAATCTGGAAGCACAATTCTCCTTCACAACACAAAGTATTGTAGAAAGCTCATTTGTTAAGAGTACAATCCCAGCCTTGATTTTCCTACAGCAGACATCCAGGCAGCTCAGTGTGTTCAGTTCTGGGTGTACAACCAGCAGCCACTAAGCTGAAGTCTAGTTTTAAATGTGTCTAATCAAGACTGCCCTCCTAGAAAGAGCTGGGATTGAACAATTCAAGCACTTAAACAACCTTTACTTTTCATTCTCCCTTGCCCTACTGCAGGTTTTTACTGCAAATAACAGCTTCCCTTCTTGAGGCAACAGCCTCCTTCACATCAGGATCTTTATCCATCCTTCTGCAGCTCCTTTTCTCAGAAGCTCTTTTCCCAAACTTCATATTACTGGGATTTAACACAGTGCTATGGAGTCCTCAGTAAAAGGTGCTGCTACCATTTTATTTGATTACACGCAACATATTTTTTCCCTGTGTAGAAAAAGGAACTCTTCTAACTCCTGTTAAAACACAAAATGCATCAGCATCTGTTGATATTCTGTGGAAGGTGACTTAAAATCTTCTGTAACGTTATGAAAGCTATGTCCTGGCTTACACATGAAGTCTCTAAAGGTTTACAGTATTATTGCTTAATAACACCTGAGCAGTTGGTGACAGGATTTCACCATGATTTTCCATCTCTAACCAGCTAACAGAGTAACTCTTACTAACCTTGCAGTATCTTCTCTTTGTTGTATCTTGTTTCTCCACTGAAAGAGATTGTAAAGAACAACAAAAAAATTAACTTGTCATCATTTAAGTGGATTTTCAAAAACATTGTTGTATTAAATACCAACAAAAGACAGCAGCACCTGAATGCAAAAAAAAAAAATGAGACACAATGCAGCACAAACTCTTTTCAAAATAATGCACATGAAGATTTTATAACAATAAAAAACCTTTTTCAAATCAATACCAATCATGCTGCCAGTTTTTAATGAGACAAAGCCACCTGGAATAAAAGTAAGAGAAGTGATTTCTTAAATTTATCATAAATGTAGCACAATTTATCTGTAACAACTACACCTCCGTGCTGGAGAGAACAAAGCTGCAGGAAGACTCTGGAGCCCTCTTTTGACAAGCACGTGTTGGCAGCTGGTTCTCTGAACTTTACAAGGAACCAGTTCCAGAGATTATCAAGGGCAGGAGCAGAGCTGCACACCTGGAAGAAACAGAGCCTAGGAAGTCAGAGCAGAAGAAATCATAGACTCATGGAATGATCTGAGTTAAAAAAGGCCTTAAAGATCATCCAATCCCAACCCCCTGCCATGGGCAGGGACACCTTCCACTATCCCAGGTTGCTCAGAGCCCCATCCAACCTGGCCTTGGACACTGCCAGGGATGGGGCAGCCACAGCTTCTCTGGGCAACCTGTGCCAGGGCCCCAGCACCCTCACACGGAACATTTTTTACTTGATAGCCAATCTAAACCTCCTCTCTGTCAGTGTGAAGCCATTCCCCCTTGTCCTGTTACTCCAAGCCCTTGCAAAGAGTTTCCCTCCATCCTTGCGGTCACCCCAATGCCTTCTCTTCTCCAGGCTGAACAATCCCAATTCCCTCAGCCTTTCCTCCCAGCAGAGCTGCTCCATCCCTCTGATCCCCTGGGTGCCCCTGCCCTGGAGTGGCTCCAGCAGCTCCCTGTCCTTGCTGTGCTGGGCCCAGGACCGGATGCAGCCCTGCAGGGGGGTCTCAGCAGAGCGGGGCACAGGGGCAGAATCTCCCCCTCCCCTGCTGCCCTGGGGCTTACAGTAAAGGAGAAAAAAAGCTCAGCTTTCCTACAAATTACAGAGCTTTCTCCTGACAGCTGCAGGAAGCTGGAGCTACTTGGTTCAGTCAGCTACAAACCTCCGTCAAAAGAGTGGGGAAAAAGTCACCTTAGGAATTCCACCCGAGTCACAACCACCAATTCTTTAACGTTTCACGGGAAAAACGTTCACACCACCATTCCTACCCTTGCCCTGCCTGAGAGCTTTTGCTCAGCTTCCCCCTCCCGCTGCCCGTGACCGAGGAGGGGACGCGGCCGCCGGGGCACCGCTACCGCCGGGGATGCGCGGGCGGTACTCACTGCCGCACGACCGTCAGCCCGAACCGAACCATGGCGCAGGACAGCTCGGGTGAGCGCAGGTGAACGCCGATGTGTGCAGGTATGCCCAGATGTGCGCGCAGGTGAGCGCAGACGTGCCCAGATGTGCGCGCAGGTGAGAGCAGGTGAGCGCACGGCCCACTGCCCGCACTGCGGCGCCGCGCGCCTCGCCCTGACGTCATGGCCCCGCCCTGCGTCCCGCTCTGACGTCACCGGAGGCGGGTAGCGGCAGAAAAGGCGATCAGGGAAGGGTTTATGGCGGCCTGCGGCTCCCTGATGGTAGGGGGCTGCTGGCCCTGCTCACACGCCACAGGCGACAGGACGAGAGGGAACGGCCTCACGGGAGGCTCGGGTTGGACATCGGGAAGAAATTCTTCTCCCGTAGGGTTATGCGGCATTCAGACAGGCTGCCGGGCAGCGGTGGGGTCACCGGCCCTGGTGGCATTTAAGCGCCCCGTGGATGTGGCGCCTGGGGACAGGGTTCAGTGGTGGGCGTGGTGGTGTGAGGTTTACACCTGGACTTCTGCACCCTAAATGGTTCCGCATTCTCACTCTGCAATTGCAATCAGGAGGCTTTCACCTTAAAACTCTGGGTTTCGCAGCGTCTCATGACGCTGGTGTTAAGGAAACTTCCTCCTCTAAGCATCCCGGAGCTACTTGGAGTGACACTCGCAGCCTGAGCTGACTGAAGCCCCTTCCCAGCTGCATCCCTCACACTCACAGTCGGACCAGGTTTCCTTACTGCCTTTATTCCACGTTTCCCTTACCAGAGTCTCAGATGTCCAGCTCCGTGAAATACTTCAATCACGGTGCAATTACTAAATAACAAAACAACAGCCCGAGCTGGTGGCCTCCCAGGAGGCATGCAGCACAAGGGAACCCCTGGGCTTTTACACTCTCACAGATTAAGGATAGGAAAGCATGGGTTTTCAGCTCCTGCCTTGTCTCTGAGTGTCCAACCCCTATCTGCTGCCACAGGGCGCTGTGCTGGGTGAAGGGCTGGCAATTGCCAGCCTCTTGTCTCAGCTGGGCTGCTCCAGAGCTCAGCCTGCAGCTCCACTGCAGCTGCACCCCGAGCTCCCTGCACTGAATGTGTTCCTCCACACCAGAACCAGGGGACGGACCAAGGTTGCCCCTTTGCAGAGCACAGAATACTCGATGATGTTCAGTCTGGTTACATCAGCTCAGTTAACACTGATTGGAAGCAGCGCTTTGCTCAGAGTAATATCCACACATTGATATTTTTATATAGATGGATAAAGGACATTACTCACAAGTCAGAAGTCTGGGCAGCCAAATCACAGCCCGGAGTAACCATCAGCAAAGGCGAGCTGATTCCAAGGGATAGTTTAAAGCAGCAGTTTCCAAGGCAGAGCAGTGTGAGGTGTCAGCATCCACATCCAGCTGGGACCACACTGGTCTTGTCCTGCAGAACCCGTAGAATCACAGAATGTCCTGGCTTGGAAGGGACCTTAAAGATCATCCAGTTCTAACCCCCACCATGGGCAGGGACATCTTCCACTGTCCCAGGTTGCTCCAATCCCCATCCAACCTGGACACTTGGACACTTCCAGGGATCCAGGGGCAGCCACAGCTGCTCTGGGCAACCTAGAAATTCCTGCTGGTAAAATGGACAAAGTAACACAAGAAGTGACTGGAACTCATCCTTTTCCCCTCAGAAAGCTGAAGTTTTATGGCTTACAGACAGTAAGATTAACCAAAATATTAGCTGAGCATATTTCCTTCAGGATTTCTCAACCAGATCAAATAAATACTGTCTAAAAACCAGAGAAATTCTTCTGGGTTGCCCAAATGTCTGACCTCAGTTTGAAACTGGTTTGTGTTTTAACACCAAACACATTCTAAATGAAGACTGAAACATAATTTGTTTCATTTGATAGCTGTTTAAAGCAGATGCAAAATTAAATATTTAATGCAACAGTTTTGTCTGTTTAGTTTCCTTTCTATCTTCCTTTGGCAGTGTGGTGTTAACCTCAAATTTCTGCAGTGCCTCTCCTCCACAGATTTTGGAACTGACATTTTCAAGGGGTGACACCAGTGACAGTCTTGCCTGTAAATGAGCCAGTGCCAACTGAATCAGCTCTGACCTGTTTCTATTGTATCACCATTAAAAACAACTGTGTTTTGCTGTGGTGATAAAACTCCAGCTGCGTCTCACACATGGTTTAGAGGACCAAGTCACAAACATGAGCTGACACTGTTAACATCTCTTCTAAGTGCATGTTTTCATACAGGTCCTTTTGCAAAAGTGACAGCCCTTCAGGCAAAGTTTGAGAGAGACTTTGTCTGAAGTCATCCAGTTTGGCTTTGCGAGAAAACAGCTCGGAACCTTCTGACGTAGAGCCTTGTGGCTTAGCTACTAGATTAAGTTTCCCTTTTCAATGCAGATTTGGGATGTGATCTTGCACTTGCTCCTTGCACTTACAAATACACCCAGCAGAAACCTTAATTTCTTCAGTTCTGTGCCATTGCACTTCTCTTCCTGCGTAATGCTCCTCTGAAGGATGTGCTGGCCTGAAGAGAGGCACAACCCTGACAAATCCTACACAGAGACTGTGCTGCGGACAGGCCTCAAACTGGGTCTGCCGGAGAACACCGTTCTTAGAATTTCATTCATGGCAAAGTAGCTTCGGGAACGTTTTTAATTGTTTCTAGGCTGGTTCTCAGTGCAGCATAGGGGCTGCGAGCAGGGAGCAGCTAGGCCGAACGCCTTGCCTTCTGCTGGAGCCGCGGCTGCGGGCTGTGTGGCGGAGGCGGGCGCTCAGGCGGGCCGCGGGAGCCCCGGGGATGTTCCTGCCCCAGCGCGGGATTCCCGGGATTGGCGCGGGGCCCTGAGGGCCGTGCGCGGTGCGCGGGCGCCCCCTCGCGGCCCCTTCCCACTCCACAGCCCTCGGCTTTCCCGGGATCACGGATCCATCCTTCGCCCCGGCGCTGCTGCACGCCGAGGAGACTCACACCCGGTTTAGGCACTCCTGTGGCAAAGCTCTGTAGCGTTAGGCCAGGCCCTAATACCTAAACCTGCGAGATTAAACATCACCATCAACGCACACCAGAAAGATCAATACTTCGTCGTGTCTAAGAAGCAGATACAAAGTAACTGGACTAAAAAAGCTTCTCGGAGAAGCAAACAAGTTGAATTTACAATCATGGAATCACAGAATATCCTGACTTGGAAGGGACCCACAAGGATCACCAAGTCCAACCCCTGGCCCTGCACAGACGCCCCACAAATCCCACCCTGTGCATCCCTGAGAGCGTTGTCCAAACGCTCCCGGAGCTCTGGCCAGTCCCTGGGGAGCCTGTTCAGTGCCTCTGGGGGAAGACCCTTTTCCTGATATCCACCCTGACCCTCCCCTGACACAGCTCCAGCCATTCCCTCAGGTCCTGTCCTTGGTCACACAGAGCAGAGATCAGGGCCTGCTCCTCCTCTTCCTCTCATGAGGAGGCTGCAGACTGTGATGAGTTCTCCCCTCAGAGACAATGTGAGGAAGTTGGAAAAATTGAGCTAGATTTTTGTTTGAGTGTGCTGGATGACAATGCTTATTTCATCCCTCACCCTCCAGCTGGTTATGTCACACTCACCTCTTTGCTCAACTTCTCAAAACCCTCATCAGAAAGGTCAATCTATTGCTCTTCAGGGATGCTTGTGAGTCCTCTGTCAGATGAACCAGAGCTTTTGCTCTAAGAAGGGTTCCTGAGTAATCTGAGGAGCCAAACACAGCCGATCTGCTGACCTTTCCCTCTCTCCTTCACTGCTCTGGCCTAATTCTTCTTGCAGTTTCTGCATGTTGCATTTTAGAAGAGCTCAAATAACAACCCAGTTTATTTTTAGAGAAAACTCAACGGCAAGACCAAGCTAGCACCACATCATTTCCACAGAATGACAGGCATTTAAGGAGACAGACATTTTCCCTTATACTGTTTTTGTCTTCGCATCAGCTCCTTTCTCTCTCTCTAGCTGGTTGCAGGAAAACTCAGTGTTTTTTCTTACCTCAGTGTAAATACCTCAGCTTTACTCACCTTAATTTGTAATCCTAACAGGTCTTGATTGAATGCCACTGCTGCTGAGGGATGCCCTTCCTTACAGTGCCCCTGCAGCCCAGCAGAGCACTGACCTGATGTTCTCCCTGGCAAGTGTCCTCACTGAGACTCCCACAAGTTTCAGTGTTGTCTCCTGGCTGCATCAGCAGGAACATCAGCTGCCCAGCTGGAATGCAAATCATCTTTGAGAAACTTTTTAAATAGAATCAAAATCAGAGAAGCACAGGATGGGTCAGGCTGGAACAGACCACAGTGGGGCATCTGGTACAGTCTCCCTGCTCCAGCAGGGCCATCCCAGAGTGCAGGATTGTGTCCAGACAGCTCTGGAATATCCCCAGTGAGGGAGACTCCACACCCTCTCCAGACAATCTGTTCAGGGCTCAGCCACTGCACAGTTCCAGTCCTTCACAGGCTCCAAGTTGAGCCTACCATATGCCAGAAACTGCTGGTCATTTTATTCAGTGGTGGTCAGAGAAAACCCTGGACTTGGGATGTTTTAGAATCTCTACCTCTGGTGGAGATAAGCAGGGAAATGTGAGCCTCACAAGACATTTGGCAGGGAAGTCTTCAGAGACTTTCCCTAAAACCACAGGTCTCAAGACTGTGTGAATATGGCTACAAAGATCTGTATCTCCTGACCTCCAGCCTCCTGATTTAATCCCGATTTCCTATTCATTTTTAATACATTCACATTCATTCCATAATTCATAATTAATTCATATTTCCATCCATGATTTTTCTATTTGTTTCTGTTTATTTTTGCTCATATGTTTCTCCATTTTAGCAAAATTTGTTTTTTCCTTTTGAGTTTTTTTCCTTCTCCCTGTTCATCTTATCTTGAAGCTTGTCTTCTGGGGTCTTTTCCTTTCATTTATCTTTGGGTTTGGCAGTATAATTCACTTTATGATGATGTCTCCCCACTATGTCTGCCCAAATGCCTCTTCTTCATTCTTCATGGTCTCTCTGCTCTCCGCAGGGGTGAAAAAGGGCTGGAAATCCAGGAGAAAACTGCTACTGGTTGGCAGTGGAGGAGAGGTCAGGGCAAACACATCACACAGGAGCTTGGTCACTTCACAGCAGGCATCCACAAGCAGATGTGGGAGAGGGAGAGGTTGAGCATCCTGCCCTCTTGGCCACAAGCTGAGGAAGCAGACTCCGGACAATGGACTCATTTCTTCCCACTGGCCTCACCACAAATCCCACTCATTTTACTCACTGTTTCCCCAGGTTTATAGAAAGAAAAACAATCTGATTTTTGCAGTAGCATTCCAGTGCAACGAACAACTGAGTGGAGATTTAAATTGTATTTAAATTCATTGCAAAAATGTGCACTCCATGCGGCTTTTCACCAGCTCAATTAGATTCCCACAGAATATTTTGATCCTGCAATTTACCACTTTTTAGGACTTTGTTCTCCTTGAATCTCATGGGATTACATGCCAGAATTTGCCTATCCAGTGGGAAGGCAGCTACATTTTAGAGGCAGGCTCATTCTGTGACTGCAGCCTTCATTTTATGTGCCTGCTGACACCATCTATGCAGATCAGAGGCTTTAGAATCACATCCCACCAAGGAAACACCACCATGTGATAAAACAAAATTCACTAAAGGAATAAAAGCAAAACAAGTAAATTTAGGTCAAGGTGAGTTTATTGTCCATACAGCATACCTAATCCCGCCAAAACACTTTTCTTAGAACCATCTTTAAACTAGTCAAAACAATAGGTTATTAATAAAAATGACAACACTGAACAAAGACCTTTTAAAAGGCAATCAAGACTACACCGTATCAGAGTCTTATCCATCAAAAACAACCTCATGTACTTTCTAAATACTTTTGTTTACACTGATGTCTACTACCACACTTTCTAGCATCCCCTGACCACATAAACATCCACACCTCTTAAAGAACACATCTGTGAGAGAATAACGTTGACTTGATATGGCATCACACTCAATAAAGCAAAAAAGGAACAACCAAAAAAAACCCAAAACAAAACCCAAAAAAGTTTGAGAACAGAAACTGTGCAACCGAGAGTGATTTCTGAGGTACATGAGAACATGGTAATAAACATAGTGGAAAAAATCCAGTGGCCAGGTGGTTTGCTGAGTAATTAAGAGCTGTCCGATTACTCAAGCATAAATCATCAACATTGACATGGGATTAATTGTTATTTTTCTCTTTCACAAGCATGTTGGAAATACAAATAAATACATTATGAGGTGCTCCTACACTACAGTAACGGGAAGGAGGAAAAGACCATCAAAGTACCATCAATAGGAAGCTGAGAGAGAAGTGCTTTTAGCAACTAACTGTACCAATCCTTTGGCACTTGGGAAGGCAGAATGAGCAACACATTTTCTATTCTTTTTTAATCAATCAATTGGGAGGTTTACAATTTCTGCAATTCAGGGGGGAAAATCTCACACCTCATTTGCAGTAACAACACACTTCCTTTAACATCTGTTAAAAGAGAGTACTAGGCAGTCATTTTATTCTGAAAGCTACTCTGAAAGCACCCAAGTTGTAGGGTTTGCAGCCTTCAAACACAGTAGGCTGTAACCAGAGGGCTGGCACTTGCTGAGCACGTCACTGCAGCCAAGGACACCCCTCACCCTGTTGGGGATACGTACAGACCCACCAGGACCCTGTGGGGGACTGGGAATGCTGAATGGTGCTGCCCCTTCCTGCACAGCTCACCCTCACCCTGCTGTAGAGCAGCCAACCATGGAGGTGGCCCTCAGCCCCTGCCCCTTCAGTTCTACAGAGGGGTGACACTGCGGGATCACCCCTGTGATCCACGGCAGAGATCATCCCTGTGTTCCACGGCAGGAATCACCCCTGTGATCCTCTGCAGGGATCATCCCTGTGATCCCGTGGCTGCTGTGGGACCGGGGTGTTCAGGAGGTTGGAGGAAGAGCAGGGGCAGGCACCCTAAACACAGGTCCTGCCTGCACCTGGCCTACGGCACCGAGCAAACCACGCCAACATGACGGACACGGTGCCAGCGCTCAGAGAGGTCACCCTGCCATTGGGACCCTGTGGCACAGCTCCCCGTGAAGCCACGGGGCAGGGCTGCCAAGGAAATGATCAGACCTGATCTGATCTGCGTGTGGCTCCGCAGTCTTGGTTCAACAACATCAGCTACTTTTTTCCTCCAGGACAGAGACACCACCGCGGAATTCCGGGTGCTCCCAACGCAGAACGTCGAGGTGGGAGGTGAGGCCAAGGCTGTGCTCAGCAGCAGCTTTGGGGAGGACAGATCTGCTCACCAGTGGAGAGTCAATGCATTTTTTCCACTATGAAAAGGATACCAGAGACCAAAAAGGAGCCAGTGCCCTGCCTCGGCTGCTTGCAACCTCTCCCCGGCGGGCCCCGGGGCAACCAAACTGTCACTGTGTGAGGTATTGTGAAAATGGGAACCATTTTTTGTCCAGCAAACCTGAGGTAAGTATACCATCTTTGCAGGATATGATCAGGAAGGAAGGAGATAAAAAAAAAAAAA
>VZSE01006912.1:87943-115443 GCA_013398275.1 Promerops cafer | reverse complement strand
CAAAGATGCTGCTGTGTTTAGAATGAACCATTTTGGAAGGAAAAGTAAATAAAAAGTCAAGAGGGGCAGAGGGAAAGTTGGGGGGAAAAAACAAAAAAAAAGAAAAATAAATCAACTAAAAAAAAAGCCCAAAAGACACCTGCTCTTCTGGCTGGTAAAATAAAGCATCTTCTTTCTTAGGTAGCAGCTACCACAGACAGCAAGAGTAAACAAAACTAACATACAGAGATCCAACAAACACTTCTGACTAATAACAGAGGTGACAGATCAGCAAATCTCTTCTGCATTCAAAATGGTTCAATTGCTTCAGGGATCTTTTCCCACTTTGCCCTAAACCCCTTATTCTATTGCTTTGCAATCTAGTCAAGCCATAAAATCGCACACACGATTCCTTTCTTAAATCTAAAAAAGGGGTGTATGCACTAGTTCATAATACACAGACAAGTATACTCTACTTTGTTCCCACAAATGCAGGCTTACATTGATCTAGCTACTTTGTATGCTTTTATAAGCATTGAATATCACTGATACATAATCAAATAGCAATTACCAAATATATCGTGGGATTCCCTTCTGTAGAACATCACAGGCACCAAATGCTTTTTTTTTTTTCATTATTCAGTTTTTGTACTTTTTTTTTGTTTTTCTTTATACCTAAAAGAGCTTTAAATATGTTCTATGTAGAGCAGATTAAAAAAAATTCACTCTAAAAATAATAACAAAAATAAAGGGTCTGGGGGAGCAAGCGTGACTTTGTGTGCCGATGTCCTCACAGGTTGATGTCTCTCACATCTGTGGGAGTGCTGGCCTGGTCCAGTTCATCCACTGTCTTGGAGGGGTTGCTCTGCTGCTGCTGCTGCCGGACTTGCTGCAGGCTGTTCACAAGCACCGCCTCGATCTGTTCCTGACAAGCTTTAAGGCAGTCCTACAGAAAAGAAAGTGAATTTATCTATTAGTAAAGATAAAGGTCGTTATTCTTTCCTTACTGAGCTAGCAGAAGTTGGAAGAGCATCGGTCAGGCTTTTCTGGAAAGTACCTGCTCTGACATGAATCAACCTTGAATTCTGAGAGGTAATCACTGTGTAAAAATTCCCTGGGTTAAACACTGTTCATGGTGTATTTTTTACGCTCTAGATATTAATATTTTACTGGTCTTTGATCAACAGGGTGCTCAGAGAAGCTGTGACTGCCGCATCCCTGGCAGTGTCCAAGGCCAGGCTGGATGGGGCTCTGAGCACCCTGGGATAGTGGAAGGTGTCCCTGCCCACGGCAGGGGGTTGGAACTGTATGATCCTTAAGGTCCCTTCCAACTCAAGCCATTCCATTACTCTATGATTATGTGATTTATGTGGTCTTCTTAAGCAAGAACCTAAGTATTTCAAAGAAATAATTTTTCATTCTCCTGTACAGGGTTTAGCCACCTAAGCTGGTATTCTCTACAAAAAAAGTTGCTATTTTATCCTGAAATAAAACTCGATGTGCTGTACCAAGATCACACAGACAGATGCACTTCATACAAAGCAAACTGATGGGAAATTGGAGAAGTTTTGAGGTCCCTGAACAAACATGGTGCTCTGGGGCTGAGTTTTATCAGTCACACATTTGGGTCCCCCAGGCAGAGGCACAAAGGTCAGTTTATCTGTGAAAATTCACGCAAGAGAAAATTCACACAAGCTCCAAACATGCAGCTGCATTACTGAATTGTAGAATCATTTATGCTGGAAAAGACCTCTGAGATCATCGAGTCCAACCTTTGAGCAACCACCTCCTTGACAACCAGAGCACTGAGTGCCATGTCCAATGATTTTCTGAACCTAAAACCAGTTCCCAGAGACCACTGCATTACAAACTACAGAACATTCAGAGAAACAGCAGGGTACAGTACAGCAACATAAATATGGGAGCCTATCCATCAGGAGTCCCACAATAAACATGAAGTATAAATACAGAAATAAATGTGAAGGATTCACCGCATCTAAACCAGACACAGCGATACTAACAGGATGTTCCACACTCTTGATAATACACTGGGAGACCAAAAAATGTGGTTATTTAACCAGAAAAAAAAAAGTGTGAGAAAACCTTGACAAACCTTGAGTTATAGGAGAAATGTAAAAATAAAACCCAAGCTGTGACTGTATGAACACAATGCTAACCATGTTCTGTGTGCTGGCACTGGGAGTATCAATCCAACACTGTGCAGTGGCACACGTGGTGCTACAAGAATTGGCATTTTCTAAAGGCAGCCCTGAGGAGTCCTTCTGAAAAAGGCACTAATACTGTAAACTCCCTGCCTAAGAACTGGGTCTCTCTGGAAGTCTTCAGGGAATACAGCAACTCAGGGTGTGCTAGGAGCATTTTCACAGCAAAGTGCTTTAAGGAGAGCCCCCACAGCATCTGGCAGGGGTGGTGAGATGGAGCATCACCATTCCCACTGTCAGGCAGGGGAGCTGAAGGACACAGTGGGGCACTGACCTCCACAGGGTTCCACAGGCACTTGTGAACCCACTCTGGGATGTGACTGCAACACTGAGGAGCTGCGCCCTGACCGACACACCCCTTTTTCTACACAGTACCTGGTTACTGGGGAGAGTTTGAAATATTAATGCATGGAGGACTGATTTGTCATCCCAGCTGGACTGGGAAAAACACATCCGGTGAAGAGGATCTGTTCCGCTGGCGACACTGACGTTCGTGATGGGCTCAATTAGCTCCGGTGGGTAATGAACACCCATTTTTCTTGGCTGCCAGCCAGCAGCTGCTGGCTGCAAAATCCTGTCCTCGGCTAAAGAAAATCCCCCATGATCAACTAGGGAGGGCTTTAGGTCCATTGTAAGCATTCACCTGTGTGTAAGAGGGCAATGACAACAAATCACTGTGTGGGTCAAGGCATTTTCAAGTGTGGGCGCACCAGTTTGGAGACTCTTGTAACAGACGACACTCGTAATGTGGGTTTTTTTGGTGTAAGAACCTCTTCTTTTAAAGCACAGTTTCTAAGTACTGTGTCCTTCTGAAAACAAGCCAGATTTTTTTTAAGCAGCTTCAGTCTGAAAAGCTTAATGAGGCAATTTCCTTGCAGGCAGGCTTGGGGAAGGAAGGGTGGTGACATGCAGAACATGAGGCTCGAGCATTTGGAGACAGCTTTGTCTGTTCCTAAACACCCTCATGTATGGTCATTGACACCATCACTATACAAACTTCTGATGGGCAGCGTGATGATTCATTTCAGGTATGAAGAGGCTGAAATCTCCAGGTAACCCTATAGCGAAATGGGTCATTTCTGGTATCTTCATTTTGTATATAAAGTGGCCTCGACTGGAATTCTCACATGGATTTTATTTCATATGGGAATCCACAGGCCATTTTGCCAATAATTGTATTATTTCTCTGGTCTACATTTAGGTTTTGAACTTAAAACTGCCAAATTCTTAAAAACAAAGAAACCTACAGTAAAAATGACCAGCAGACTGCATTCAGCATGAAACAGTTTTCCAAAAAAGTGTTGCTATTAGTATACTAAAGCTCCTAGGACTTTAAATCTCTCAGGTGAAAGGAAAAAACCCCTAATTTAGAATATCTTGTCAGCCCAGCTGTCACAGTGTGATAAGGTAAGTGGCTTTATTGTATAGATGAGGGTATCACTGGAACTTTCTGTCAATCCAAAGTTAAGGGACAAGATACAAAAAACTACTAAAAACCCATCAAGACAAACAGCCTGGCCTCCCCATCACACAGTGTTTTTAACCCCTCCAAGTTTCATGGGGATTTGCTGCATGTGTACATATTTTACTGGTGGACTTTCACTTTGCAAGTTCTAGATGGCTCTGACAACAAAGAACTAGGTTTTAAGAACATATCAAAGGAAAAGCCCATGAACTGAATTATTTTCAACAAATCTTCCTTGAAAGAACACTATAATGCACTGCAGTATGACCCCAGATTTTGCAATACAAGGACCAGGCCATTCCTTCAGAATACTGCAGGGCTTTGCCTTTGTTGTTTTTATAAAAAACTTTTTTAAGTGTGTGTCACATGGATCAACTTCCCCATTCTTCTATATGGTCTAGTAGTTTTAATGATTAAAATAGTTCTGGTACTTTCCATTCCATAGCTTTATTTTTACTTCAGCATGTACAGAACTAAAAAAGCAATTAACTTTGGGGTTTCTTTTTTTTTTTTTTTATTCTGAAACTCTTTCATCCCTAGGTGATTTTACTAGCACATTTGAAATGCATTTGAAGGAAAAGAAAAGCTTTCCTGTGTCTGATGAGGAGCAGCCTCATGGCTATGATCGAAATGCTGGCAGTGAAAATAACTGGAAGGAGGAATCAGCAGCTCTATGGCATGAGCTACTCATTCAAGTCAATAATCATTGAAGATTTCAATTTCCATTCACGAGAATCTTGAAAGAAAGCACAAGCCCTAGGGAAGATCCTACAGAATATTACACGTAATTCACTTTCTTGAACTCTTCAACACTTCTGTGGTATACGTATGTCCTATACTGGTCCCCAGCTTCCACTTTTAAACTGGCATTTATAGTTCATTGGTAAGCTATGAGGGAAGGATTCCCACTCAACTCAACTCAACTCAACTCAACTCAACTCAACTCAACTCAACTCAACTCAACTCAACCAACAGGCTCTTGCTTTGCACTGCCCAAAGTC
The DNA here is from genome assembly GCA_013398275.1 of Promerops cafer. Classification (NCBI taxonomy): domain Eukaryota; kingdom Metazoa; phylum Chordata; class Aves; order Passeriformes; family Nectariniidae; genus Promerops; species Promerops cafer. The sequence goes on along the minus strand of VZSE01006912.1, from coordinate 110,776 downwards.
CCAAAGCTGGGAATGCTAAAAAAAGCCTTCTGACATTTTTGTGTTAGAAGGTGGTTAGTTTTCCACATATATATTAATTACTTCACAAAAAAGTGTTAATCTCTTCCTCTTTCTTAAAACTAATTGCAAAAGGGAAATCAGAAAAGGACATTTTTTTTTTAGGTGCAGGATCTGGTTTGATAAATGGAAAGGATGCTGGAGATACCCAAAATGACAGTACTGTTCATTGGTCATGTATGCATTGCTTGGATAATCTAAGAAAGCAGCAATCAGACATGCATTAAAGAGTTGGGATTTACATAAATTCCAGGGTGGAACATGTCATCTGTACTCCTACACACAAAAGCCGGCTGGATTCCTCCACTGGTTCACATTTAAGCCCCAATTCAGACCTCTCCAAAGCCCATGCTTCATTGTTGACATAAACAGGGATTCCTTCCCAAAGTGGGGCCTTTGTGCGCTGAGCGCTGGCCTTTACCTCACTGACCTTCTCCAAAGCAAGAGCCTGGAAAGCTGCTGTGGGAATATCTTATCCATTTACTGTATTTACAGTGATCTCACATCTAATGGATGCAGTTAAAAAACAGAAATATTTTCCCTCCTGAATGTATGTTTTTGCTACTGTAACAAAGAGCATCTATCACACATAAGTGTCAATGTCTCTTTTTCCAACTGGAAGTACAGAAAATAGTAATTTGCTGTTCCAAAGGACACTTCATGTGGACTAACAAGGACATCTCATTCAAAAAACAAAACAAACAAACAAAAACCACGAAAAACTAATTCATGCCAGAGCTTCTCCACTTATTGTTACCACATTATTGCAATAATGCAATAAATAAGACGACTAACATTAAGAATCTGAAATACAGGGCATTTTTCTCTGCAATTTTTTGATCTTTTCAGCGGTTTCAACAGTGTCCTTTCTAGATTCAGTTCCACTGTTTGCTTCACCACTCAGTTTGCTGGTTTCCTGTTGCTGCTGTGGGTATTTCTCATTGCAAACAGGAGAGAACAATGTTTTCAGAACCAGGAAAAGCGAGTAAAGCCAACACACCAGCAGGGTGATGCAGGGGCAGATGCCATGGTACTCCTTGCTCAGTGTGACTTGGGATTTCTGGTAATCTCTACCAGGTAATACTTTGAAGACGTGAAAAGGTGAAAAGGTGCGGGATTTATGCTGCTGTAACAAACCCCCTGAGCGTTTAGCGAAAGAGGGGATTTTCAAAAAGCTGGGAGGACCTGCCGGCGTTACAGAGAGCTGCAGGAGCCGAGCAGGGATTCCCTGCCGGAGCGGCTGCTCCATGGGAGCCGCTCTGGGGGCTGTGGAGCCGCTCCTCGGGGCCTGGCTCCCCTCGGCGCGCCGGCCACGGCCGCGCCTGTCAATGGACCCGGCGGAACTCCGCCATGAGCCCGCGGTGTCGCTGCATCACCCCATTGTTGCTACACACGCACAGCACTCACTGGGGAACAAAAAGCTGAATGAAACGGAGCAGCTGCCAACTCAGGCAAAGACAACTTAGGAAACTATCTCATTCTTCCTTTCTCTGGGAGGCTGTTTCGCCTGTTGTTTCCTTGCATACAAAATGCGGTCTGCAACAAATAAGGCAGGATAAGATACAGCGAGTCCTGTTTCTTGCTTCCAAAACCACAGGCCCTAGACACTACAAAGGAGGGGATAAATGGCGTATGTGCTGTAGGGACAATGTTCAAATGCGATCCATTCAAGATAGATTTCCATGATTTTTTTATTGCAGCTCTGAATTCTTGAGCATGGTGGTTCTTCACTTCCGTTTCTGTGCAGAAATCTGCAGATCTTTATGAAGGGATGTCTCTGATCTTGGGAATAAAAGAAAAATCCCAGCACTGACATATGTGGCACGTGTAAGTGGAGATGTTTCAAATGCCATTTATTATGGATCCAGTCTTCAAAACAGCCCCACTCCACATTTTTAAGGGCTCACGGCCAGCTGTTTCGACAAGCCTTTAAAAAATGCTTGGTTCCTTGCTTTTTTTCTACTTCAGGCCCTTAAATATGCTTTAGATTTTCCAAACACTCAATGCACACCAGTTACCATCTGGGAAAAGACTTTTAGAGATGACTTCTGCCCACATACAGGCATTGGCTCTGCCTGAAAACCTCTCCCTGCCTGCTGATGCTGGGGAGACCAACTCTGTGTGTCATCCAGATGCAACCTGGATGGCTGCTCTTCCAGGAGATGAGGGAATAGATTTACCCAAGAAAGGTCTCAAGCAGAGCAGAATATTGATTGCAAGGTCTTAAAATGTGCCCTACCCATTCAGCTATCCTTCCTCCCATCCCGTAATTGTGCACAGCAGGGATGCTCGTATCCTCCTCCAAAGCATCTGGCTCCACCAGGGACAGGATACTGCTCGCACTGGTGCGCTGGTCTGGGATGCTATGGGAGTTCCTGACTTCCTGAGTTGTTTATTTTTCCTTTGCAATGATCCACCAAGAGATGCACAGGGAGCTCTGCGGCTTCCTGCCAGTAGGTCTGTTAACTCTTCACTCACCAGCGTCTCCTCTTCAAGCAACTACAAAGGAAATGTTCCCAGCCCCTGGCAGGAGAACAGACTGGAACATGCAATTCCCATCCCACAGAGCTGTATGAAGTTAGAATCAGAGGCCCAGAATGGTTTGGGTTCAAAGGTAATCTTGTTCTACCCCCCTGCCATGGGCAGGGACACCTTGCTCTGGATCAGGTTCCTCAGAGTCTCATCCAACCTGGCTTTGAATACTTCCAAGGATGGGGCAGACACAGTTTCTCTAGGAAACCTGTGCCAAGGTTTCACCACCTTCTCTAATTCTAATTCTAATTCTAATTCTAATTCTAATTCTAATTCTAATTCTAATTCCTAATTTCTTCCTAATATCCAATCTATACCTACTCCCTTTCAGTTTGAAGCCATTCCTCCTTGTCCTGCTACTACAGTTCCTGATGAGAAGTCACTCTCCAGCTTTCCTGTAGCCCATTCAGATGCTGGAAGGTGCTCTGAGGTCTCCACACAACTTTCTCTTTTCCAAGCTGAACAGCTCCAACTCTCCCATCCTGTCTCCACACGGGAGCTGCTCCAGTTCCCTTTACCAGTTCCATGGCTTGCTCTGAACTTGCTCCAACACTTCCTTATGTTGGGGGCACCAGGACTGTATGCAGTATTCCAGGTGGAGCTTCACAAGCACAGAGAACGGGGGGGAATCCTATCCCTCAGTTGTGTGGGATTAGCTCTTAGTGGCTCTTAGGGACAGTAACAATCAGAGAAGGCAGTTCAGATGCACTGTGCAGAGCTACTTTCACTACCCTTCAGGCTGCTGAGCTTCTCCAAGAGCAGCTCCCTGCTGGTTATTTCAGTTGGTGGAAGGAGTAATGAAACCATGGCTTGACTGGCCCTGCTGTCACACTTTCTCCAGTCTGTGATTCAACCCCTCACCAAACAGCCCAGGGCAGCTATTTACTAGAAATAACTGTTATTCCTAAAATAACAGTCCAGGATGCCTTGGACAGCCCCATCTCAAGTCTAGGGCACTGCTCTGGATTCATACAAGGATATCCAACACCAACGTTTCTTTTTGAAAGAAATACTCGTGCTGGTTGTCTGCTTACCCAACAGCTGGGCTCTAAATTACATGTTGTTTATTAATAACGTATTTTTGGTCTAATTCTTAATGAAACATCCATTAAAATCATTCATTTTAGTTGTAAATGCCAAACTCCAGTCTCAGTTGCTCTAATGTAAATCTAAAGTAACACCATTGATTTCAGCCTCCTGGTTAATGCTGCTATTTCCCAGCAAATAAACTGCACCCTTAAATTATCATTATAAAACAGTGAAAGTTCAGAAAAGCTCACTGCACTTAAGTTGCATCAGGGTTTCATTACCATTCTTTCTTTTCATCTGCTTGCAGCTTTGAAGCTGAGATTTTTCATGCTTCACCTCAGACAGTGACATTTTTTGAAAAGCCAGTGGGAAAGTCCTATCATCTGTTTCCATGCTAAGCAATCACACACGCCAAAACAAAAATGAAGCAGAAGCCCTGGCACCCTCTGGCTGGGAAGGACTCTTCAGCTGCCTGATGGTTCCCGTGGGCTACCACAAAGCACAGGGGGCCAGAACGTTTTCCTCTGCAGAACTGTTAATTTCTGTGACTTCCTCACTTTTCTCCTGCATGATGGTCCTAAAGCCCAGGAACTCTCATTTCTCCCTCTTCCCTAAGCCCCCACTGGAAAACAAAATCATTCACACAGTGACAATGAATTAATTGTGCCACTGCAGGAACAGCTCTCAGGCATCAGAAATTCGGAAGTGACAGAACTGAAGCTCTTCATTCAACTTTAATTAAGTCCCAGTGTAAAATGTATTACAATAGTCTTTACTCTTTATTAACAGAGCCTTGGGCCAACTCTTACACAATCCAGACAGTACATTTTTTCCAACAACACATTTTACACATGAGGCTGGTATTACTACCTATTACTAAGCCTGCCCCATGCTTCTCTGAGACCCCATTTTCAATTGCTTCTCTCTCTCTCAAGCTTTATCATGCTGGATGAAAGTTTCCAGTCCTGTGCCCTTCTGTATTTTTCTAATGCAAAACTCACAGAGAAAATACCTAGGACAATATTTCTCCCAAATTGAAACAGCAGGCTAATGAAAAATACTCAATTTTGCCCAAGCTCAAAAATTTTGGCAACCTTTGGTTAGGCTGAGGCTCCAAAGCTTGCAGGGAGTTAAGGCTACCTCTGCCTCACAAAGGAAAACACCTTGAAAAAAACAACAGCACCTCTAATTTCTTCAAAGGCTTATATTTTTTAGCAATTAAATTATCCAGAAGCTCCTTCTGATTTCGGGGATTTGTGAGAGTCTCCTCTATAGTCTGTGCTGCTGTGGGCTGAGACCAGGAGCAAAGAGAAGGAAGCTGGTCTCTACTCAGTGCTGACAGACTCTTGAAGAGGAGATGGGAACAGTAAAATGTTAGGAGTTCTTTGTTATTTGGGAAGAGTATTCATTTTTTCTTCTGAAGGAACATAGGCTCACTCAGATCTGGGAAGATTTTCACCCAGATGGCAAAAAGCACACTTTTGACAAAAAAATCCTGCTAAATTTAAAAGAAAAGGTGTGAAGGCATTTTCACTGCAAAATGAAAACCCCATCTTCTAACCACTTAAGAACTACTAAGATGTTTTTGTAGGTATTTCCTTTCAGACTTAAACAGTCTGGATAGAAAAAATCAGCATAGTAGTTAAAATTATTCCAAACTGCAAGATGCAGCAAAAGGGCCTTATAGGGCTTACACACAATTCTGCCAGGCACAGAAGATGTCCCTCCTCTCAGAGACACCAAGGGGATCAGAGGGATGGAGCAGCTCTGCTGGGAGGAAAGGCTGAGGGAATTGGGATTGTTCAGCCTGGAGAAGAGAAGGCTTTGGGGTGACCTCATTGTGGCCTTGCAGTGCCTGAAGGGAGCCCACAGGAAAGATGGAGAGAGACTCTGGACAAGGGCCTGGAGTGACAGGACAAGGGGGAATGGCTTCACACTGACAGAGAGCAGGTTTAGATTGGATATGAGGAAGAAATTGTTCCCTGTGAGGGTGGGGAGGCCCTGGCACAGGTTGCCCAGAGAAGCTGTGGCTGCCCCTGGATCCCTGGCAGTGTCCATGGCCAGGCTGGATGGGGCTCTGAGCAACCTGGGATAGTGGAAGGTGTCCCTGCCCCTGGCAGGGGGTTGGAATGAGATGATCTTTAAGGTCCCTTCCAACCCAGGCCATTCTGTGATTCTATGGTTTAGACATCAAGCACTCTGAATTGGAAATATTCCTTTTTCTCTGCAAATCCAATTCAAATTAATATAAATGAGCAACCCAGGAATTGCATTTGAAAATTAGGATCAATTCGATTGTAAGAAAATAAAAGAAATACCAAAAATCTCCCCTTTTTAGTAAACTAGACTAATTACTCCTTTTTAGCCAAATCACAACCCCAAATCTTCACTTAACAACGCTATCAGAGATGTAATAATGCCACATATTTACTCTGTGAATAAAAACCAATAAATTAGCACACATTAAGGACAGCTTGAGTTGTGCCTGTCTCATGTCCTGCCTCGAAATTAGCTCATAATTCACTTCCTCCAAGCCAAGAATTTTTAGATGATACCTGAAGGAGGGCCAGAAGAGCAGTTTCCAGGTTACAAGCACAGAACCAACAGCAGCAGATCTCCTGCTTTGCTTTATGCCCCAGGGAATGCTGCCTGCTCACCCCATCACCCAGGGCTCCTGAGGAGGCTCAGCCTGCTGGACCACCAGCCTTAGCAGGCAAAGCAGGCTCTCCCCACCAAGCCTGATTAAAAACTGAATTCCAGGAAATCAAGGAGCTTTGGAGACTCAAACCAAAGTGCTGCGTCCACACTTGCAACTCACTCCCTGCAGAAGCAGCCCCCTCCTTCGCTCCACTCAGCCTCCAGGACCAGGCCCAGTTCTCCACTGGGCCTGGGAAGTGAAAGAAGAGGAATGTGGGACACTCACCACATCTGTGTTTGTGATCTTGGCCAGGAGGTCCGTGAGGCTGTCCCCATCATCGAGCTGAAGGCCACAGATGGCTGCTCCCACACTTCCAGTTGCTATCATTGATGGTGGGTACATGGCAAAGTTAAAATCTGCAAGAACAGATCTGGGAATTAGTCCAAGCCCAGACCAGAAAAGCTGCAAAACATCAGAGGCAAGCAACATAAAAAAAACCACACCCAAGAATAAAACCCGGGGAAGTAGAAGAAAGGGAAAAGTGCCACTCTTTTTGGTCCCATGGAGCTCATTAGTCACACTGCTCATCACAAGCAGTCAAAGGAGGGGGAACAGACCTGCAAATTAAAATGGAAATGCGGTTCAGTCTTTTATTCTCACTGATGCATAAAGTAAACCTGGACAATTTTTAATAGTCTCTCCTTAGTTTTGAAGAAAAGGAAAGAGAAGAAGGAGGCTTTCTGTAATTTATGTCAGAAATTTGGGTCTTGGTCACATTAGACCTCTCTGTATAACCAGAAAACTAACTGGAATGAGGTATCACAAAGAACCAAAATGAGATTTTTAGTCACGTCAATTTTTAAAGAGTTAATTAATTCGAGCATTTAAAGACCTGTCCGGGAAAGAGATTTTAATTAACGGTTCATCTTTACTACCTTAGCAATTAGGAAGTGAGAACACTTACAGCCCATAGCTATGAAATCAAAGAACAAAGATCGCATTTGTCATTACTACTACTTCTTAATAAACAAGCTGAAAATACACTTCAGAACTTCCTCTCACACAGCTGTCAAATCAGAAGAGAAATTAAAATAAAATCCTGTGATCTTTTTAAGGCAATTTTATGGTTTATGATACTGCCACAGACACTGGTTTATCAGCACTAGTTTATCTTGCTAAATACCAGATCTCCCACATCTTGATATATTCCTAAAATGAAACTTGATTTGCAAATTCTTTGGTTCAACAATAACTCATTAACAAACCTTTCTCTACCAATTTTCAGTATTAGCAAACCTTTCTCTACCAGTTTTTAGCTGGGGGAACTGGAGTAGAAGCAAGAGTAAACCAAAGTAATACATAAAAACAAAATAATATTACAAGCAATACATTCCATCAATAGAAACAGATTACAGAAAACTGCCCAGCTGCAGATCCCAACTCCCCTCTGTTCACAAATTCTGTAACCCTGCTGGTGCCTGTGTAACCACTGAGGTTTTAGACACATGGAGAGTTATTCTCAGCCTCCCAAACTAAGAGCTGGCACATACTTCAATAGCTGTGGAGACAGCATGTTCTTCTCCAGGCTGGAATACATCCCTGGGACTGAAGCAGTCCAAAAAGAATGGCACTTGGGGCATAACATTCACCCAGATGGACCAGAATGGGGGTGTTAGAAGTGGAGAGACAACAGGAGAAGTTGAAACCCTGACATGGATTTCTCTGTCTCACAAAACCACCAGAAGGTTCACACCTACAAGACCAACACTGCACACTGCTTCCTACCAGACATCACACTGACAGACACTTTTGAAGGGCAAATTCCCACTGCCTGAAGTAACGAATATGGACTGCCATTTTTATAAAAATAGTAATTTATACACTATTATAATAATAAGAACCCACTGTACATAGGAAAGCTGATTCTTGGAAATGAAATTATATTGTCCCCCACTAATGAGTGAGACAACAGGAGAACCTTGACTCTCAAATAGTGCAGGACACAGCCCTGAGTATGCTGATCTCAGCACATGGCAAGGGAATAGGAATTACACTTCTAGGATTTCACTTTCTGCCAGTCACCAGTGGTGTCCCCCAGGGCTCAGTGTTGGGGCCAGTTCTCTTTAATAAACGACCTGGATGAGGGGATGGAGTGCACCCTCAGTAAGTTCTCAGGTGACACCAAGTTGGGTGGTAGTGTTGACCTGCTTGAGGACAGGAAGGCTCTGCAGAGGGATCTGGACAGGCTGGATTGATGGGCCCAGGCCAGAGAGATGAGTGAGATGACAAGGCCAAGTGCCAGGTCCTGCCCTTGGGTCACAACAACCTCCAGGCTGGGGAAGAATGGCTGGGAAGAGCCCAGCAGGAAAGGGCCTGGGCCTGCTGGTCCATAGTGCATGCCCAGGTGGGCAAGAAGGCCAGTGGCACCTGGGCTGGGTCAGCAATGGTGTGGCCAGCAGGACCAGGGCCGTGACTGTCCCCCTGTCGTGGGCACTGGTGAGGCCTCACCCCAAGTGCTGTGTCCAGCCTTGGGCCTGGCACAGCAAGATGGACATTGAGGGGCTGGAGCATGTCCAGGGAAGGGAACGGAGCCGGGCAAGGGGCTGGAGCACACGTCTGATGAGGAGCACCTGAGGGAGGAAAAGAGGCTTGGGGGGACCTTATTGCTCTCTGCAACTCCCTGACATGAGAGTGCAGCCAGGGGTGGGCCATGCTCTGCTCCCAGAGAACAAGGGACAGGACAAGATGACACAGCCTCAAGTTGTGCCAGGAGAGGTTTAGATTGGATATTAGGAGAAATTTCTCCAGGGTGATCAGGCATTGGACCTGCTGCCCAAGGAAGTGGTGGAGTCATCATCCCTGGAAGTGTTCAAAAAACATACAGATGTGGCACTTGGAGTCATGGTTTAGTTGTGAACACAGCAGTGCTGGGTTAGGGCTGGAGTCCATGATCTTAGAGGTCTTTTCCAAGCTTAATGGTTCTATGATCAAAATTGTTTTCATGTTTACCTCACGCGGACTTATGCAAACACACGTAAGGGATAACCACACCTCTACGCTGGGAAGCAACTTCCATGTTTGATCTTGGATGTACCAAACCATCTCTCACTTATGCATGGGAACTACAGGTAGCAATTGATTTTCCCTAATTTTCCCCTCCTTGTCCTGAGTTTCAGGCAGAATGTAGTAAAAAGATGGTGCAGGGAGGTGCCATGTCCAGGCAGAATGGGCTGAGCAAAGGGCTGAGTGAAGGACAGAGCTCCACCTGCCCTCTGAAATTCCTTGTCTCGCATCACGACCTCCACGTTATCCGAACGCCGGTGTTCTTGTGGCTGATTTTAGATCCACTCCCAGAAACTGTCTTCCTAGGAAGCTGAATAAAGAGGCACAGTGTCCCTGCCAACTAGCACTGCTGTAGGTCTGCTTCCACGTGGGGTCACATGCGAACATTTCTATGCCCAATAACCTTGTTAGCTCCCTTAATGTCATTCATAATGCAAATGAGACAGCGAGCGAATGGCCAGAGGCCCAGAGTGACTAAAGCTCAGCATCCAGAAAGTCTTACATTGCCTCTAGCTCTAAACTAACTTCCCTCCATAACAAGCACCATAAACTTGGCTATCAAAGCTACACATGCCCAGTCTTTGTTGTACAACAGGCAGCGATTTGTATCACTGGCTTCTATTTTTAGCATATTAATTAACTACTGCAACTGGTGAGGCAAGTGTCTCCAACTGGAGAGTGTGGCACCATTGTCTGAAGTCATCACCTCATCTCGAGCTATTGAAAATCATGGCAGTGACCCTCCTGCTGATATGAATTTAACCTGACATGCCCACAAAGGAATGGGGGGTGGTGCACCAATTTTGTGCACATGGTTCTCCACATCACCCTGGACCCTATTAGTGTGGAAAGAGCTCATTGAAAGAAAAGAAGCCACATTGTGCTGGGCCACCTAGAGGGTTGAATAGAAAAGGCTGAGGAAAAGAGCAGGCAGCGCAATAAAGGCCATAATTAACATATTTCCATATTCAAGCAAAGCAATAACTACGTGAAATGTTTGTCAAGGTGCAATGAAAGCATAAATATTAAGTACCGTATCTGAGGGGATGCAGAACCACCCCCCCCAGTCCCTTAGATTCCATTGAGAAATTCAAAACAAGCTTTTTACATGCTATTTTCAATTATAAACCTCTATCTCTGTTCTACCATGACAACAAGACAAGCCTCACCATCCTCACTCAGTTTTCACCCTGGTAAAACTGTCCCCTCTCCAAATTAGGTCAAAAATTTGCCCGGAGATTAAAGAAAAAAATTTAAAAAAAAAGGTGGGGGGCACAGAGAGAGCACCTAAAAATGTGAGCTGAAACATATGCATTTACTGCAAATTCTTGTAGGAGATGATGAAACCTGAACTACAGGGGAAAATTTATAGAAAGCACTTCTTACTGTATGCTTGGAATTTTATAAAAAGCACTTCTCCCTGGACACCTGAAGCAAGGCTGTGGGCTAAATCCTTCTGTGTGCAAACTTGGTTAACACGTACCCAGAGCCTGCATCTAAAACATGGCTCTGACTCTAACTTTGTTGTGATTTATAGGTTTATAGTTGGGCTCGATGATCTCAGAGGTCTTTTCCAACCTAATTGATTCTGTGATTATGCCATTCCATAGGAAAAGTACAAAAGAGTCTCATTATAAGTTAGAGAAGCGGTGCCACAGCGCGTGGTCTATGAGAATCTGAGCACGTGAACACTTCAAGGGAAGACACTGGGTTGTTAGCAAGCAAAACTTGTTTTACTTTCTATTCCCAGGCAATATACCCAAGAAACCATCCTATCCCTGTTTAGTATCACCTGTTTCCCAAACGGCCTGAAAAACAAGCGACCAGCCCTGCACAACCCTGCTGACTTCAGCGCTGGAAATAAAAAAAGGCAATGCAAGAAACAGCACCCTTTGAAACACAGCCACCTGTGGACCAGCCAGGCTGAAACATCAAGCAAATTCAGGGTACCCTTAACCTGTCCCCCACTTTCAGCCTGGAGCTGACACAGCCAGGGCATGAAGAGGTTTTTCTGCCAGTGGAGCACACGTAATCCACGCCGAGGTTCCAGGGCTGCGAGCACCGCGCCTGAGCTGTTTTGCTGGCTCTCTCCCAATCCAGTGGTCTTCACTGCCTTCAAGCCAGGAAAATGCAAGGCTGACAGTCAGTCCAAAGCAGAAGGGAACTGGAGGAAGGAACCCAGAGAGGTCCTGCAAGGGGAAGCCTTAACTTGCAGCCAACAAATAAAACCGTTGGAAGGAGAAGAGCACTGACAAATACCCAGGCTGAACATGCTCAGTGTGTCAAAGTCAGGTGGGGGAACTCTACCTACTTAAAACAACCCATGTTACTGATCTGGCTGCCATTTGGGCTCTTCTTCAGCAGGAAGTTTTCATCTCTGTGATTTGATAGATATTTATTTACAGAGTTGGAAACTGCTGTCGTAAGGAAGGTAATTCTTCCCATGGTGGGGGGAAAAAAAAAAGGAGGGAAAAAAGGTATGCTACCTCCATCAGAAAAAACAGGTATTGATATATTAAAATCATGTAGATAATGGTCACAGCCAGCCTCGGACTTCACCCAGCCAATGCCTGTACTATGAAGGTAAGCATGGATCTATATTTAACCATCTAAGTTTAAAAGAAAAGTCTAAGATAAACATTGGAAGTAGTGAATTTAATTGTTGTCTGCTTTGATCCAAGTGCAATTCCAGGGTCAGTGTGGAACTCTTTTTTTTTCCTAATACATTTGGTTGTATCTGCAACGGCCATTTTTTTCTCTTGCTCTTGTGTTTCTCCAAGACACTGCAAATTTTCCTCAGGTTAACTATTTCTACTTTTAAAGGCAAAACCAGATGACTCTTCAGCCCTTCAAAGCAAACACAAAACTTTCAAGTAAACCAGGATGCAGAAGTGCTTCCATCCTTTGAGTAGGTGGGAGGGCAGACATCTAATTCTGTTCCTGGGCTACAGTAAAGCAAACAGCATTTGGCCATTATACAAAGAGGTCTGAAGTATCACAAATGTTAATGCTTCATCACAACCGTCCGAGAGAGGTAAAGACAGGGAAACACGCTGAACAATCTATGCAAAGTAGAGGAGCACTCACAAAAATATGCTCATTAGCTGATGGTAAATACTATTTCTGAACAACTGTTTGCACTGGTTATTATTTGCACTTATTTTACACCTTCCTAACCAAGGATTAGGATGATGTTAATGCCTGAACCACCAAAACGTCAGACCTGCAGCTGGCAGAAAGGAAGGCAACTCCTCTGGCAGCTCCGGAGCGATGCCAGCTTGTATCAGCACATGCTCTCCTTCTCTATTTCTTTCCACCTCCTCCTGCCAGACTTGACTGGTCGTGAAATATTCCTGAAGCCCTGACTACTTGCTGATGGCACTGCCTTGGTTCTTGTGGCTCCATTGTCTGGAAAGCTCAATATACTGACAAGAGCTGCCTCTCCCTGGAACAAGCAAAAGCCTTCTTCTGTCTAGCAATAAATTAGTGCAAATTATTCTTTCTTCTGCTGTGCAAGAAGTTCCTGCAAACACTGCCACTTTGCAACATGTATTTTAGTTCTTAAGACATTTACATAATGAAGCCTCTGCAGGCTTCATTCTTCCCCTCAGCAAAGAACAGGTCCCAAATAAAACTTGTGTCACACCTTCCAGGCTCCAGTAACTTACACTGGATGAAAAGGGGATGCAGAGTAGAATTGCCCAGCAGGAATGCTGAAGAGCAAACAGGCCTCATTCTGTGTGGTCACCCCATAGACCACTACCAGGGTTGTAGACCTCATCTTGCAGTCTTCGCTCAGACAACACTCCCATTGACTTCCACAGAACTTCTGCCTGAAGAAGGATGCAGGATTTGGCCCAGAAGTTAAAAAAAGCCTTCTCAGCTTTCAAGTATAGATGATTAATGTCCCAGAAACAGTGGGCAGAGGTTTGGCACACTCTATGAAGCTGACTTAAGGCTGACATTTTGCCGCTCTTTCTTGGCCTCTGTGCTGACACAGGCCCCGAGGCCTGAGATGCTGGATCCACCATGGGCACATCCCACCTGCCACAGGACTCAGCTGAGGCACAGAAAAGACCATGCAAAGGACTGAGTCCAGGGTTTTATACAAGCTGCCTTCTATCTCTGCAGGTCTGCAGAGACTTCTGCTTCCAAGTTTTGCTTGCTACTCAACTAAAATCCTGCGAAGCTCCTCACAGAGATTAGTGTCTCCATTACAGCTCTTTCTGAAAGCCTGTCATGCACAGGCTGCCCTCCCTCAAAAACCATTCCCTTACAGGCTCTCACATAAAAAAGGGGTATCCTGCACCAAAACTGTGGCATGTACAGCCTCTGAGAGTGTAACACAAGGAAGCAGTTGTGCATCCGTGAGTCTGAACAGGCTGGCAAGAAGAAATGATGAGCATGCTGAAGTGTAAGGAAATAATGCACAGTTCTTTTTCCAGCAGCAGTGTGGCAGGCTCTGCACACACCTCTGTAACCACTGCCCTCTCCTACTCCTTCCAGCAGTGATTCCCTGGCTTGGAGCTCAGCACAGGCGAATGGCCAACCCCTGAGAGAACATTTCCAAGCTGTGCAGCACTGTGCAAAGAGACAGAGGAACAAAGAGTGCAGAGCAGTAAAGAGATGGAGGTGTGGGCAGAGTGGAAAAGCAACACAATCCCAGCAAGCAAAACAAGGATGATTTCCATTGGGCTCACAGCTAAACAGGAACCTCCCATGCTGAAGAATCTCAGAATCATTAGGGCTGGAAGGGACCTCTGGAGACCACCCAGTCCACACCGCTGCCAAGGCAGGGTCCCCTGGAGCAGGTGACACAGGAGCGTGTCCAGGTGGGTTTGGAATGTCTCCAGAGAGGGAGGCTCCAGGCCCTCCCTGGGCAGCTGTTCCAGGGCTCTGCCACCTTCAATGTACAGAAATTCTTTCTCATGCTGAGGTGGAGCTTCTTGGGTTTCAGTTTATGGCCACTTCTCCTCATCCTGTCACTGGGCACCACTGGAAAGAGTCCGGAACCATCCTCTGACACCCCTTGGAGATATTTATATGCATTAATGAGACCATGTCTCAGTCTTCTCCAGACTAACCAAGCCCAGCTCCCTCAGTCTCTCCTCATAAGAGAGAAGTCATAAGCACGACTTAAAGGCCCCAAATGCATCCTCTTGGTGCCTTGAAAATCCAGAAGCCTTCTGAAGGAGATTTTGGCTTGCAGAGGGAGCCATCAGTGGGATGAGAAAACAATGACATGGAGACAGATCAGGCCATGCCAGTGATCTGGCAGTGATCATCTATGCACTCTTACTGTACAGTGAGCAAGGCAGCTAGAAGAAAATGCCACTTCCATGCCCTCCTAATGGAGAAGGAGACTCCTGAAACCTTTGTGAGTGCAGAGCAATGGAAGAGAAAACTCTTTATTCAGGAAGACACACAAACTTCTGCCCTGCTCAGCAGCCGTATGCTCTGATGGGACCAAGGGCAAAGAGGGAGACATTCCAGTTCCAGTCATGCTCATGTGAATCATTAATCACTGCAAGGACTGGGGAAAGGCTGTGGGTTTATATCCACTCAGCTTGGTTCAGGAACTGGGCTCAAAATAAAGGCAGAGAAACAGAGAGAGTGCCAAAGTGACCAAACATGACTAAAAGGAATATGCAGAAGAACGGAATATCACCTCCTTTTGGGTAATGTTCAGATGGAAAGGAGAACAGGGATGAGTATCACAGTGATCCTACACAACCAGCAAAATATCCAGTAACTGTTCATGGCTGCTTCCCTCTTCATTTGCTGACACTAAGTGCTGCAGGACTGACATCAAAGCCAGCCCTGTACAAGCAGGGAACACCTGGGAATTTCTGGAAAAACGTTTTTTGCTGGGAAATTAAATGGAGCAGTTGGTGAAGAAGAGCTAAGGCTAGGGGAGAGAAGTTCAAAATATGCCAGATTTTGCATGATACTTTAAAGAAGAAAAGTACTTGAAAGCAGAGAAAGCTGTGCTGAGATGAATCAGGAAATAGAGAGATTCACTGCTGTGCTCCAGACCAGAGCTATTAGCCAGGCAGCCAGGTCAGGTCTGGGAACAGTAAAGAGTGAAACCCAGGCTGAAAAAACACACATGGGGAGCAAAGGAAGAGGGATACACATGTCAGAAGAGGTTCTATTGCTGAAAGGAGGCAAATGGGGAAATGAAACACCAGGCTTAACCCGGGCTGGCAGAGAGTAGCAGCTCTGAGGGAAAAAGAGAAAGAAGAAACAGAGCGGCTGGTGAGAGCTCTGCAACCAACAGGACAAGAAAAGGAAATGACAACTGGATCTGGAAGGAAGTCTGATGAGAAGGGGCTTTTCCTCAAAAAGTGGCAGTGAAAGGGAAATTCTGTAGTAACAACAACATTTCCACAATAGAAATTGAGGTAGTTCACAGGTAAAGCGGTAATGTGGTATTGAGTGCCTGGGTAAGATCTCTGCTTTCGAAATGAAAAAGTGTTGTGGGTCCTCCTCAAAACTACACAGTGGTCCGTGGAGAATGGCATGAGAAGAAAAGAAAATCTCCAGCCAGCACCACAGTGCCCTCAGTTTTGGGAAGCTCTGTACTCAGCATTTATGTCTTTCATGTTTAAGAGAAGAAACTCTTGACTTGTTGCTTCTTTAAACTCTACACAAAGGACTTCATTTCGTGCGTTGGAGACACAGAACATGAAAGGCAAATCACATGGGGGACACATATGAGGGAACTGCATGACTGGGCTGAGGGCTGGAAAGGGGGCACTGCTCTGGATCTCAGTAAAAGGACTTCTAGAGCATGGAGCTAACCACCAAAGAATTCATGGAGTGAAGAGAAGCCATGGACTTTGGAAACTCTTTCATAGACCAGTCTTGCAATGGTTTGGTTATATGGAAAACTTTAAGGGCAAAGGATTATGGACCAGAATTTGAGATGTTAAATTATAATGAAATTGTAGGACTCTGTCTTGGTTTGAAACCTAAGACAGACTCTCAAGAAAATGTTGTGTTGGATAAAAAAGAAAACAAACCAAAACACTATTGTAGGAAGTGAAAGCAACAAAAGAGTGGGAAGATTGTCTTGTTTGGAAGGCAACACAGAGCTGTAGTGGAGTTTGATGGCTGATGGTGTGAAGATCCAGGGAAATGTTCATGGGAAAACCATCTTTTTCATATCACACAAGGCAGAACAGTGAATGCATCCTGAGTAAGGGGAGAAGGCAAAGAAATCACCAAGAGTGATCCTGCAGTATTGGAGCCATATTTCTATGGAGTCCTGTGGTCTTTGGTCTAAAAAGGATCACGCAGCAGTGGGAAAAGAAGGGAAAGTCTGAGCATCATGGCAACCAAAAAGTCAATTACCCCAACACAGCCCATATACAAATCTCTAAAACAGATCACCTGAGGTAGGAAGAATTGGCCAACATTTTAAAAGCAGTCACTACATCTTAAATACAAGAAGTAGGCATTCAAACCCAAAAGTTGCACCCCGTCTTCACTTCCCCTCTGCAAACACATAGGCAGAACAGTTCCTATCACAAAGGACTAGGTATGTCAAACTGGTGAATTCCAACACTGAGCCATCCACTACTTGGTAATGACTCTGGAAAACACTGCATGCTGTTTATCTAGTCCAGGTCTAGCTTCTAGAAAGTAGTCTTACCATTTACCCTTTGGATGAAAATTCAGAGTACACTAATTTTGTAGAAATAACTGAGGGAAGAAAAACACAAACAACAAAATAACACACAAACAAAAAGCAGTGTTTTGCAGAAGGTCAAAATTAAAAAGCCTCTCTTCTACAGAGGCAATTAGTCTCATCTAAATCTTCAGAAACTGGGTTCAGACATGTGACAAAAATGGAGTGCAATGGTTCCCTACAAAACACAGTAGTTTCATTGCTTCTTGGGGTGAAGCTAGGAAAGAATCCAAATGTATTTTTAAAAAAAGTAATTACGTTTTAAAATGTCATCCCCTGTGCTTCAGGAATGTGGTAGTATCACATAAGTGCTAAAACAAACAATTTTACCTTTTATCTGGACAGAGTCCAGTTAATGAAAAGTTTATGAACACATTCATGCAATGCATTAGCTCAATACATTTTGGGGTAATGTGCCATAACAGCTTCTGTATTTGGAGCTGTCCTTACAAATGATCCGTGGCCCTCTAAAAGAAGCAGTGAATGGGCAAAATAAAACCCAGGATGGTCTAATCCAGCCTTACAAGACTTCACTGCAAAAGCACCACACACGTCATCTGCAGTACGGGTCACTACTGCAAGAATTCTGTCCAATGCAGTTTTGGGGCCTGATTCGCAACACCCTATGGAAACAGTCCCATAAGATTTAGCTCCTCTTCCCACATCATATATGGATGGAGTGGATGAAGCACCTCCAGGAACAATCTGCCCTTCCAACCACACTATGAGCAGCAGCAGCAGCCAGAGCAGCTGAGCCTACCTGTGGCACAAAGGGCGATGAAGGTTTGTGCATGCTTCCGGATCAAAAGCAACTTGTCTTTAGGGAGAGGCACCTTCCTTAGGATGTGTTCAATGAAATCATGTGGGGTGACGGCTGCAAGGTTCCACTTCAACTTCCCCAGCACCACCAGCTCCCATTCCTGCACAGAGGGGACAGGCAGAGCAAAAGAGAAGAAAAGCCGTAAGCAAGCCTGTGAAAAACCTCTGCTTATTTCTTATTATAACTTTATCACTGCTAAATTTGTTTTGCTCAAACCCTTTTTTCCATACGCCTCTACTGCTTTGAAGTTGTTGACTTTATATTCTTTTTTTTTTTTGAACACCAGAAATGTCAGGCTCTACTGAAAATAATGAGACCTGGCAGCTCCTGCCAAGGTTTTACTTTTTTTTTTTTTTTGTATCCAGTGCTCAGTGCCCACCCAGAAAGTTTAGCCTGCAATTAGATATTGCCAAGGTCACTGTAGTCCTTTCCTAGTAACTTCTTTTAAATGGCTATAGTCCTTACTTTATAGCCATTTAAAGCCCTAGGGACAGTCATGCACAAAAATAACCTAGATATACATTCCTTTTTTCAAAACTGGGGAAGTTGGCTTGATGGCATTCCCTCCCAGAACTGTACTCCAAAGGTCCTGCAGATAAATCTGATGGTGCTTCAACTACTCTAAGACAGGCTCTGCAGAAAGGAAACACACACAACACAGCCAAGAAGTAGCCTGTGTAAATTATCTGCCAGTAAATCATGTAGGAGCCATTCCCAGATTCTTTGCACGCCCAAAACTCCCACTGCAATCAAAGGAAAACCTGGGCGTGTACGTAAATACTGGCCATTCCCTGAAATGGGATTCCACGTGCAAACAGCATCCGATCACCAGATCCAGCCATGGGGTGCATGACCTGCATGTTTCAGCATCTGAACCCAGTTCTGAACACCTTACAGTGCCCCACAGAGTGAGAAAAGCTCAGGCCTCCGACTCGCATTTGTCTCATCCATCAGCTATTAGCTATTAACTAAATTCCACGCACTGATTCCCGACTCCTGATGATGCCTGATGGAGCCCAGCGTGGTGGGGAGCTCCAGCTGAGCTCACAGAGCTAGCAAGTCAGAAAAAAAAAGTCCTTTAATTTTGCAGCCGTGGAGACGTCAACCAGCGTTGCTGAGAAACCATAAACATGGACCCCACAATGCCATTTCTGCAGTCGTTTCCTTGAATAGATGCCCACTTTAACAGCGAGTTACTCTCCTATGGGCATTCCTGCTGGATTATGACAGAGCCCTTCATGGTCTGAAAAATCTCACATATATGCAAAAGGCCGCTGAAACCAGACGGGTTTTTTTAATTTCTCAAGAAAATCTATAAAATGTTAGAATGTAATGGCAGCTATATGAACAGTCAGAGAGAGGACCAGTCAACCTAGAGGACCAAATACAAGGAAGCACTTTAAACACACGCTTAAATCCACGTGGCACAAGAAGGTAGGGACACTGCTCTGCATATTTGCACATGGGGACCATGGCATTTCCCCTGCCCATCTGTGCCATCAATGGGACACCTCGTGGCCCTGACAGCCAGGCAGGGTTTGAGGGCAAGGCTCTTTAACTATGTGGAAGCACAAGCTATCAACCTCAACCCCTCCCCAGGGGGAATTCCCAGTGATTCATAGGAAAAATTCTTCTGCAACTCAGATGGCTATGGCCCGCTCTCTGACCTAGCATCCATGTCACCAAAGGGCCCTGGTGCACGTCCAGTGCTCCACATCTTGATGTATACATCACTTATTTCCTTCAGTAATTATCAACTTGCTTCTGCTTCAACTGCATCTGAACTGAGAGAAGCAGCAGCCTAAACAAGGTGGTTTAACTGAGCCATATGACACAGGATGGGTCAGGCTGGAAGGGACCACAGTGGAGCACCCGGTGCCACCTCCCTGCTCCAGCACAGGGCACAAGATTGCGTCCAAACAATTCTGGAATATCCCCATTGAGGGAGACTCCACAGCCTCTCTGGACAATCTGTTCAGGGCTCGGTCACTGCACAGTGAAGAAGTTCTTCCTCGTGTTCAGGTGGAACTCCCCGGGCATCAGTTGGTGCCAGTGCCTCTTGGGCACGGCCGAGCATCCCGGGCCCCCCTCGAGCATCCCGGGCCCCCCCAGCCCGGGCAGCGGCTCCGCACCGCCGCGTGTCTGCCGCCAGGTGGCGCCGCCGCGCCGCCCGCCCGCGCACGTGCGCCCGGCGAGGTCCCCCGTGGGGACTGCGGGACACGGCGGGGACACGGCGGGGACACGGCGGGGAAGGACCCACCCCCGGCACCGCCAACCCCAGAAGCCCCGGCAGCGCCGTGCCCGCGCACGAGGGAGGCAGCGGCCGGAGCGCCGCATGGCACAGCCAGGCGGCTTCGGAGGACAGGGATGTTCCCGCGGGTGTCCCCCGCCCTCAGCGTTGGCCCCCGAGGCTTTCTGGCCGCTGAGAAACGCGGGCAAAGCGTGGGTTTTTCTAAAAGGCAGGGGCTGAGTGGCGAAGTGCTGGGTGCTGTGCCAGCGAGAGAAGGGTGCTGTGCCGGAGAGGAGGGAGGAACGGAGCTGCTTACCAGCAGCTCTTGGGGTTTGATGGAATTGTCCGTGTATATGCACAGCTTCTCGGCTGTGAGGGGGATTGTCTCTTTCAGCTTGGAGGCCAGGAACATGCACACCGCCCCCAGCAGCTGCAGATGGCACTTCCGAGTGGGCACCACAGCTAAGAATCTGTCCAAGTAATTCATGGCCAGAGGGAAAACTTCTTCTTCGCACTTCTGCTCTTCGCAGACCTGCAAGTGAGGAGCGTGGGGAGGGAACGATGGGACAGTNGTGGAACTCCCCGGGCATCAGTTGGTGCCAGTGCCTCTTGGGCACGGCCGAGCATCCCGGGCCCCCCTCGAGCATCCCGGGCCCCCCCAGCCCGGGCAGCGGCTCCGCACCGCCGCGTGTCTGCCGCCAGGTGGNGCTTTCTGGCCGCTGAGAAACGCGGGCAAAGCGTGGGTTTTTCTAAAAGGCAGGGGCTGAGTGGCGAAGTGCTGGGTGCTGTGCCAGCGAGAGAAGGGTGCTGTGCCGGAGAGGAGGGAGGAACGGAGCTGCTTACCAGCAGCTCTTGGGGTTTGATGGAATTGTCCGTGTATATGCACAGCTTCTCGGCAGTGAGGGGGATTGTCTCTTTCAGCTTGGAGGCCAGGAACATGCACACCGCCCCCAGCAGCTGCAGATGGCACTTCCGAGTGGGCACCACAGCTAAGAATCTGTCCAAGTAATTCATGGCCAGAGGGAAAACTTCTTCTTCGCACTTCTGCTCTTCGCAGACCTGCAAGTGAGGAGCGTGGGGAGGGAACGATGGGACAGTCGGGGGGAAACGGGGGTGGGAAGCGAGAAAGAGACAAGAAGGAAAAAATAAATAAATGAGTGAACCCACCCAACAGACCACTACTTCCCTTGCTTTTGCTCCTATTTTTGTTTCCCGGGGAGCTAAATTTTGGGGGAGGGGGAGATCTCTGGAGAGGCTGGGAAGGCTGTCAATCGGCTTTCACATTCCTTTAGTTCATTCAGTAAGAAATGAATTCAAGACACTGTGTGGGAGAGCCGAAAAGCCCCATCCAGCAGCAAGCGAGCAGCCGGAGACTTTTTTTTTTTTTTTTTTTTTGCGACCCAATTTTTCTTTTTTATTTCGTCATATTTTCAAAAAATCGATAAAAAATATCAAAACTTCCCCGGCGGTCCCGGTTTTGGGGCTGGTGGCATCCCGGGACGATCCCCTATCGTTTCCGACAATTGTAAAAATTCCCCCGCCGGGTGTCCCCCAGCCCTGCGCCCCCAATCCCGCGTTGTGGGGGAAGGACGGGAGACATAGCGAGGGCGAGGTGGGGTGGAGAGAGAGCCCGAGCCGCCTGGATCCTTTTAGCAGGCAGCGAGCGGCAAAATTCTTTTAAAAATTTACCAAAAATCGGAGCCGCGGAGAAAAAGCACAAATCACACATGAAAACCAAGCGGGGAGTCTGGGCTTTCCAACCCACGGGGTTTGGCTAGGGAAAAGTCCCCCCCAAAGGAGATCCGAAGGGGCAAAGGATGGCTGGTGGGGCCAGCGCGAAGCAGGCGAGCCTGCGGGGCTCCGGGCCCGCTGCCGCTGTGTCTGAAGCCTCGGGGCGAACAAGGGGGTCCAGAGCCCGCCCCACGGCCCCGACACACCGGGGGTCCCGTTCCGCGGGGGCGGGGGACACTCCCGAGCCCCCCGGAAAGAAGCGGGGGCAGCCGGGCTCGGCGCCTGCGAGCAGAGTCCGCATGCAGCGCAACATGGCGAGAAGAAGGCACGTCCTCCCCACTGCATACGTGGGCACGGAACCCTCGCCGGGCAGAACGCGGGGCACACGGGGCACCCCCCGACCCTCGCCGTGCCCCGGGCGCTGCTCCCTTTTCCCAGGAATGCCTCAATCACAAGCGCTCCCGGAGGCGGATTTTCTTTGCTTTTAATTGCAAATGACTTTTCGGACTCTCCCCCCCACCAACACGCCGCTCTTCCTCCCCTCCTGCACCCCGCTCCCGGAGCCCCCCGGAAGGGGCGACTTCCCCCGCGGGCTGTCGGTGTCCCCCGCGCCCCTTCCCGCACCGGCTGAGCTCCGGAGGGGGGACAAGGAGGAGAGGGGATCGACGAGAAGAAGCCACCCGGTGATGAGAAGAGCGAGGGGCTGCAGGGACACAGGGGCCGGGGTGCTGCCCGCGGCCGCTCTGCCTCCCGCCGCTCCGAGGGGCCGGGGTGTACGAACCTCCAGCATCCAAGTGGCCACCATCCTCCTCATGAAGGGCTGGATGTCCTTCTGGACGCACTTGAAGTAGGAGCATTGGGGCAGATACCTTTCCTCTATGGTTAGTAAGTTGTGCAAAACGCGGTCATCGTAGAGCAAGTTCGGGTCAGGCAGAGCTCTCCTCATGGGATCCACCTCGCAGCACAGCAGCTCCATGTTTCCAAAGAGATCTCCCTCTTTCTCTGATGGGAAAGGTTTTTTCCTTTTTTTTTTTCCTTTT
>VZSE01006912.1:72322-87923 GCA_013398275.1 Promerops cafer | reverse complement strand
TTTTTTTTTTTTTTGGAGGGGGGGAAGGGGGTGGGGAAAGGAGAGGGGTAAAGGAGGAGGGGTAGGTGGGTGGGAGGAAGACGGCACGGCTTTCCAGCTCGCTCCTGCCTCCCTTGAAACTTGTCTCTGCTTCTCTTGATTTCTAGCTTAAAGTTGAGGCGAAGTGACGCAACTCGCCAGGGCAGGCAGTTCTCTCTCTTGTTATTATGGAGAACAGCAGCTGGTCAGACGTAACATCAAACGCTTTTTTTTTCCCCTCCTCTCTATAAGCTAACAAGGAACCAGGAGGCCCTCGTATAGGGACACACAGACACAAATGACAGCTTCTCTTTTGCTTCTTTCCAGCAACCAAATTAACTCTGCTCCACACTTGCCTTCTGAGGGAGCCCGTCCCGATTAATTTCCCTCTCCTTTTCTTACAGCAAGGAACTGTGGGCTCCCCTCGGTACCCACCCAGACGATGGGGGCGAAGTATGAAATGCCCTGGCAGAACAAGGTGCCAGATCCATGTCTCGCTCTCCCTGCTCCGGCACCCCCTTAAACTTGCAGCCGGAGGGGGACAGAGCTCCCCGCTGACAGCAAACCCCAAAAAAACTCTTGAGGGGTGGGGGTTCCGCGGCGTCTTCGGGGTGAAACCTCCCAACCACCACGCTACTTCCTCCAGTACACATTGGTGGTTCGAGCAGGAGAACCGTCTTAGCGCTCACGGCCACATTGATACAACTTTCTAGGAAACGCAGCGGAGGAGGGCGGGAGGAGGGAGTGAGGGAGGAGGGAGAGAGGTTGGCTGGCGAGGAGGGGGGAGGTGAGAGGAGTTATGTCCCACACAGGGTGACTTCCACCGTGCTCGCACTTCGCCGGTAGTCGCTACCCGCCTGCAGAATGTGACAACTTTGCGAAGTCTGCCGGCTGCGGCAGAGCGGAGGCTCCCGAAGGGGAAGGCGCTACCGGGGCGGGCGCGCAGCGGCCGCAGCCCCGCGGGGCGCGGGGCACCCGCAGAGGCCGCCCCTCAGCCCCCCGGCCGCGGCCGGCGCGGAGGGTGGGCCGGGGGCGACGGGCACGGAAATACCGCCTTAAAAGTACGAGCGGGGACTTTGGGGCGCCGCTTCCCCTCCCGCTATTTGCATAGCCAATAGCTCTGGGGCTCTCGCCGCTGCGCGCTGATTGTTACCGGGCAGATTATTTTTTAAGGGCGCATGATGCCCGGGCACCGAGAGCAATCCCGGAGGGATGGGGCGAGAGGGAGCCCCCTCACCTGAGGGCACCGGCGGTCCCGGCAGCCGCACCGGCTCTGCCGGCACCGGGGACAAAGCGGGCGAGCGGCCGTCGTTGCCCGCGAGTGGGCACCGGCGCCTCCTCCCACGCCAGCGCTCGCCCTTGTGCATCAGAGCGGATGGGAGGGGTGGGAACAGCTTTGCCGACTCTAGCCGGAGTCCAGCAGCAAGGCTGCCCCGGCAAAAGCTGGCTGGGACGAACACGGCCCCCCGGCGAACCCGCCCTTCGGAGCAAAGGGCTACTTGGGCAGCAAAAAGCCCGCGGGAGTGTCATCCGCCCCCGTCCCCCTGTAGCGGGGGACGGCCGCGAGCAGCATCTCCCCAAAAACTCATCCCCGCGCACCCCTCGTCCCGTCCGCGGAGCGCGCAGCCCCCGGGCGCAGCCGAGACGTGGGGAGCTGCCGGGCATCGTGTGTGGCCCCAGCAGCCGAGCCGCGGGTTACCGGGACCCGGGCAGAGCTGTGCCAGGCAAGGCTCGCGTTTGAGGGGCGGCGAGGAGGGGGCACCCCCCGGCGCAAGGCGAGGGCGGCGAGCGGGACCCGCTGCGGCGCGCTCCGCAATGAAAGGCTCTTTAACTTCCACGATTCATTTCCCCTTCCTGGCTGCTCCCGCGAACAGGGAGCGTGTTGTGTCAACGCACGTTTTCCTTCTCCAAACTTAAATTCATAAGCACTCCCGTCTGGCTTTGTAGCCCGACAATGCAGCGATTGTGATTTATGTGGGTTTCGGGGGGCAGGACAACGGGTGTCCCGATTGTCCGGCAGCGACTTTCCGAAGTGGGGTGATGTCTGGGGCACGGCAGAGAAGGGATGCGGGGCCCTCCGCGCCCCGCGATGGGGCGGCAGCCGGGAGGGCAGGCGAGGGCACCGCGGGCGGGCCACGATGCTGGGCGTGTGGTGGGGATGTCCCGTTAGGGAAAAAAAAAACCACCTCCCTAAATCAATAATGAATGGAAGCGTGCCAGCTCTGCACGCGGAGGTGCCGCTGATCTGCATCAACGTCGTGGAAAAAAAAAAAAAAAAAAAAAAAAAAAAAAAAAAAACCCCTACCAAAACACTTTCTCCCGGTGCGACGGGTTTTATACGCTCGGTGCCCATTTCCAGCGGGGAAACACCGTTCCTGGGAAGCGCGGCCGGCGGGCAGGGAGCCGAGGACCCGCGGCCGCGGAAGCCAGCATGCCCGAGCTGCCCCTTCGCCTTGTCCCCGTGCCCACGGGCGCTGCCGCATGCGTTTGGAGGCAGCAGATGTTTTAACAGCCTCCGTGTAGAGATTACCGAGTGCCATATGTTAAATACCACCCTTCCTCCGGAAAACAAAACAAAACAAAACAAAAACAAAACCACCAAAAAACACTCTCCCACCCCAAACAAAAAAGGGCAAAAAATAATAACAAAAATTAATACAACAGCACAACAGCAAAACCCACCCTTTTCGCACTCGCTCCCCTTCTTTTGCTGAGCTGCCTCGCCCATGTGAAAGCATAAATGATTAAATCAAACATCGCGGGGATGTGCGCGCAGCCCCGGGCGGGCGCTCCCGCGGAGCTGCCGCCGCGGCCGCGGGTGAGCCGCGCTCCCGGAACAGCCGCTCCTCCTTCCCAGCCCTTCAGCCCCGAGGGAAGGGGGCTGTGCTGCTCCCAACCCCACCACAGCCGCCGGGTGGCAACACCGCCGGCATTATTTAGGTCTTGGGACGCTTCTGCAGGACACCAAGTCCGGTGTCACGGCTCCTCATCACGAACCCGACGCGCGGTTATCGTGTAATCGATAATATGTAATGATATTTTATTGGGCTCTGTTGGAGAGCGCTGCAGAGCTCTTGGGGTTTTTTAATAAATCCTAAATTCGTCATCGCTCCTATTTATTTAATTTCTTTTCCCAGCAAATCTCAGAGAACCATCAGGAAGATGCTTCAGGGGACAGGATGGGCTCAGGCTTTGCAGAATAATACACACGGCGTGAGTGCGCCCGGCGGCCGCGGGGTTTTTGTTTGTTTAAATGGAGTAAGTATTCCTTTGCAGTGCTTGAAACCTGAAGGCTGGAGTGTGAAACATGAGAATCTGAAAGTGAAACCGACTGGAAGCCAAAAAAGAAACAGATGAACGTGTTTCCACTGTCCAAGCTGAGGAAAGCCCCGAAAGCAAACAAACACCATGAATAATAAAATGCGCAACAGATTTGAAATAAAATTATTCCAACTTCAGTCACTGGAGAGAGTCTAGTTTGGTGGTTTGGGTTTGTTGCTTTGGTTTTTTTTAATTTATCTGACTTTTAGCCGTTCAAAGGTAAATTACATAATTCCATGCTGTGCATTCAACAGGAAAAACATGATAAAAGTTATCTTTTATTTCCTCTGGTTTTTGATGAAAGACTGGGAAAGGATATGAATAGCACAGGATCTTCTGCACATCATCCATGTATTTTCAAGGAATATTTTAATTATACAGGTAGTTTTCAACTCTAAATAACTGCGTGGTGGCAGCTCTGTGATTAACAGCCATATTAGGCAACATCAGTACTGAGCAGGTGAAACATACTCTGTAATAAAACTATTCTCTCCTTTAAAGGGTGATTTTATGCAGGCTCAATAGTTAACAGCATTAACTAATGGATTCTGTGTGATTGGTTAATATATTTTTAATTAATTGCTCCTTTCTGTTTTCTGCAAAGTTTCTTCTTTAACCTTCTCGTTCCCTGGTTTAAACTTTTTCAGAGCAGTAATTAGAAACTGTGTTTGTGCAAAGAGTGCACGACTCCAGTCAGATTTCTTTATTAGGTGAGATGGGAAAGAAAGGAGTAAAAAAAAAAAGCTGCAAGGACGGTCATGTACCTGGGATTGATGTTTTATGCTGGAAAACTCGATAAATTCATCACATTTAGCCCAAAGAATTCCCAGGCTGACATTACTGCCTTATCTGGCAGGGGTGCCGCGTCCTTTGCAGCCGCGGCGCTCCTCTCCTGGGGGGGAAGGGTGATAAGGCTGCCTTCGTTTACTCGGACAGGGAACAGGGAGCAGGTGCCTCCCACGCGCCAGGAAGTCAATGGAAAGTGACATTTTTTACCCTGGCATACAGAACTGTACAGAAACGCAGTCATCCTTTTCTTGGGTTTGGGTTTGTTGGTTTTTTTTTTTTTGTTTTGGAGCAGATATTTGAAAGAGCAAGCACGGTTCTGATAAATTACAGGTATGAACGACTGATATCTATTTCATAATTAATAATACGATAGAATCTCAAGGTGACAATTCCCCCCCCCTTTTTTTCCTTTTCTCCTCACTGCCTATGAATCAGCTTCCTCTTCTGCTTAAAATGGCTTTGCTGTTAACCTCTTGCATTCCCTACCTGCTGGCATGTTTGTATCAGTCCTTAGTTCAAGAAAGGCTTCACCATTAAATACGCAAGTTGTTTTTTTCTTTTCAAACTGTTGAGACATCAATAAAAGACTTTCGGTCCCCAAACCTGCAGCTGATCTCCAATTTTTAGAGCATTTTGCTGTGACATAGCTTCCTTCCTTCCTTCAAAAGCAATCCTCAGTCTTTTCTCTGTGGTCTCTCAGGTGATTCTGCTCTTACTAAAACAAATGTGGAGCTTCAATTCCATTTTATTTGCTTTCTGTCTACACTGAGGCAAAGATTTTATATTTCATACACATGTGTAGCATGCCCAGGTCTGTACAAACAAGGAATAGGAAAGCAAGATGTTAAGAGGAAATTGCTCCTTTTATGGGGATTTGGGAAGGGCATATCTTAGTTGTCTTAACAGTGCTGTGAACTGCTAAATAATCATGGTATTTACTCCCTGGAGAGCAGCTGTATTTGAAAGGTAAGTGCAATGATTCTGTTAATCTGCAGTGAGAGAACTATCCTGACACAGGGTCCCACACTGAATAGTTTGCTGAAACATATGAGGCATATAATGGCTGCCAAAAAGTGAGATATTTTATATGGAGCTTCATCAGAGTGGGATTTTGGTTTGGTAGCCACATGAATGATGGTGGGATGGGGATAAGCTGGACCTCTCGTTGTGTGCCGATATGTAGAGCACATCCAAATTCTGAAAACAGGTGTATTTTTAAAGGGAAGAACAGCTTGTCTTGTTACCTCTGTGAAAGCATCAAAAATTGTCCATGAAGAAATATAAGGCTCTCAGCCAGTATTTTGGATGTCCCCTTTGCATTCCAGGGACAATGAAATACTCTGTAGATCTGTTGATTTTTGTCTTCTTAGCATGATCAGACAAAAAAGACAGAATAAACTTTTATTGCCTGACAAAGAGACAAACACATAAAAGCCTCGAAACAACAGTATCACAAAATAAAACAGTGTAAATAAATTCTCTCTACTGAGGTAAACTATTTTAATTGTAATTTCCTCCTCCAAAACTGCTGAATTAAAAGCTATTCCCATGGATAAACAGGATATTTTACTACTTGGTTCTGTGTCGATTACATCTACACCAAGGAAAATTAATTGCTTTTAAAATATTAATAGCCTAAAATACTACATTGCATATATTAATGACTACCTGAATACAGTGCTATCATTTTCTTCTTTTTTCTCTGCTTCTCTTTTGGGAATGCAACATTTTAGTCTTATAATGGAGTGTTCCAGCACCAGTATGCTCCAAAACTATGCATTTTATAGTGGTCAGATTGAAGCATTTTGAAAGGTGTTGCCCCTTTTCACAGTGGCATTTACAGCCAGAGCCTTCAGTCACTGGCCAGGTGCCACATGGCTTTTGAATAAATGACTTTATACTGAGAATTCAGACAGTGTGGGCAGCGAGAAAACCCTGTCACCCATGAGCTCCTCAGCATCCCTGGCTTCCCCAAATCCTTCTGCTCAGCCCTGCTGCCCATGGTGAGGCTTTACTGGGCATTTGAATGAGTGATGGGCAAACAGGAGCTCAGGGACTGTCCCTCTGTGCAGGGGGGTCACAAAAATTTTTGTTCCAAGCTCAGCCCTCAGCTATTTCAGATCTCAGCTCCCAGCATTTACACACAGTCAAATTTTGGCTGACTGAGGTGTCTTGCTGGGCATGGTCAAAGTCATGTCTGCTTTGTCTGAGTTCCATCCAAAGTGTGAGGAGGTTCTTGTTTGGTCTGGACAAAGCTCCTGATGTGGGTGAGAAGGTCATTTGGGCAGAGAAGGAAGGCTGGTGAAGTGATAGCTGCCCTCCTGGTGAAGTAGAAAGAAATTCTCACAGGTGTCTGTGAAATCCACTGCTGCTGCCCCTGGAGAGCTCCCAATGCTCCTCCATCACTCCACAGGGGCAGAACACTTCTGCAGCAGCTGGGCAATGGTGAGCAATTTCTCAAGGGCTGCATCTCCCCAGGGGTGTCTGAGGAAATGTCCTCCCCTCTCTGCAGCTCTGCTACCTCACCCCGGCAGCATTCAGCTTTTTACTCTCAGCTAAGAAACCCTCTTGCTCCACTGCTGTTTTCCCTAAATCTGGAGCTGGAGTTAACAGGCAGACACAACTTCCTATGCACAACCTTATGCTGCCTTCCAGATGTTTTACTGGATGTAAATATACACAGGACTGAGGGAAACACTGCTCTTATAAAGAGTTAGGTTGGAAGTCATCTTGTCCAGTCCACTGCTCACAGCAGGGCCACCTCCCAAGCTGGATTGGGTTGCTCACGGCCTTGTGCAGCCAAAATATCCAAGGATGAAGACCCCAAAGTCTCTCTGGCTAATGCCTCAGTGCTGCACCAGCATCAGGTGGAAGAACCTGGTAAAGAAACTTTGTTAAGAAAGGTTAAGAACTTCTGTTTCTTTGTTAAGAATCCTTGTGCCTGGTCAGAGTTTGCCTGGCTGTAATTCTTGTCCATCCTCTTGAAGTCTCCTGAGTATCTGAAAAGCAGAAGGAAGCAGTGGTGGGTGCTTGCTGGCCACTGGCATAATTGCATATACATAGCTCAGGGTGTAGCATGCAAGATCTGTAATGTGGCTTTTATTGTTCAAAGAAACTAAACTGCCTTAGTAACTAAAAAAATCACTAGCACATGTCCCCACACTGCTCTCCTTCATTGAAACCTCCAGATCTCCTCCACTGTCTCCTCCCTTGGCTGCGTTCTTGGTCCTTCTTCATCCCTCGTGGTGCAAATCTGTACCCCAAGCAAAACTCTGTTGTGCTGTTGTCTCATTTCTCTGTGTGCTGAAACTCTCACCTGGCCTTTCACCTCATCCTGACATTGCAATAACCTCTTGGAGCGGGTTCCTGGAGTGATGTTGGTAGCTCCTCATCCTGCCCTTCAGCTCTTCCCAAGGTACTGTCTGCTGGCTGGTCTGGGAGCCCTCTTGCCTGAGTGTGTTCCCATGCCCTGACAGAAACTGTTTACTTTTTGGGTTTCAAATTTTTATTTATAAGGCTCATTGATGCCAATCACCATCCTCAGAAGAGAAGCTTCCCACAGGTCAGGAAAGCACCATTTCTGTTTTACAAATATCTGAGGCTCTGTGCTGTAGAGTAACATCTTACATGAGCTCCATGGCACATCGTGGAGTGGCACTGCCCTTCCAGTGTCCCAGCAGTTCCTGGACAGAAACACTTCCCTCCTCGGAGAGGAAGGTTTGGTTTACACTTGGTTTCCACACTTGTGTTCTAGCACCACCTTCTCTTCTGCCCCTATCTCACAAATGTTGCCCTGGGAATAAGGGAGGGGAACTGGTTTCTCTGTCTATGAATAGATGGACTATTAGAGACTGTTGGCACCTGAATGGGCTTGTTATCTTCAGATAACAAAGGAATTGCTCCATCGTGGAGAAGGTCAGGTTATGCAGATTCTCTGGGAATTGAGGGACAAGCATTCCCTTAGAAGAAGGGCTAAGAAGCCATTTGCAAAGAAAGCTTGGGAAGGTAAAAAATCAAGAAGGGAACACACCTCTGCAGAAGAGAACACTTTTTAATGAGTCAAGTACCTCTGAAGGGGACCTACAGAAGAAAGGCTTAAATTTGATGTGGCAACACCCTGTCCAGGAGTGAAAAAAGGTCCTCCTAAGAGGATTTGGAGAGCGCTGACAAAGGATAGTGAAGAACCAGAAGCAGGGAAGTGCAGATAGGCTCTGCTGTTGCATTATCTGGCTCTATAGATTTTCTTGCACATCTCAAGTAAAGCGTGATTATTTTTACAAACATTACACAATCACTTTGCTATGTATTTTAATAATTGGTTATCCCTGAGGTGGTAAATTATAAAGTAGAGGGCCTGCAAGGGTGGGATGCAAACAGAAGTATAAGTTTGAACTCCTGGAGAGCTGGGAAAACCAGTACTAAGCTGTTTCTGGCTGTAGGGTCTCAGGAAGGAGGACTCAAGGGAGGAGCTATGTCTTGAGAACACACTTAGAAAACTCTTGTTCCTGGGATCTGTTTGGTTTAAAGCACCGTAAAAACCATCTGCTATGTCCCACACACAATCCTGTTATGAATAACCAAAATATTATATGTAGGATTTTGAGAGGACTCAGCAGGTTTTGGGGACAGAGGTTTGGGGTATTTTTTTCATTTTGTCCTTTTTTTTCCTGTGAAAGTCAGGGACAGATTGAAATCTGCTGATGCCAGCACTTTGAAGATGGTTCAAAGTTGGCTTGGAATTTCCAAACCCTGCTGGGAATCAGAGCATATGTCCAGAAGAGCATCAGATACCCAGAGAAAGTTAGAAGTAGAGGTAATTTGGTTTCTCTTCTGAGCTGAATAGTAATTATAAAGTTTGCAGACAACTTTCTAATGCTTACTGTAACTGTAGCTTTTTTCCCCCCTCACACTACAGAAACAGCATATTCTTGTCATGCAGCTGTTGCTTACTGTGTCTTCCTTCTGCTTTGGGTGGATTTTCCCATGTTCATATCTGTAGCTTTTGAGTCCTTCTGTCAGTGAACAGCTGCAGGCTGATACTAGATAGAGCTGGATTTTTTTTCTGTGTTCACACACAAGCAGGCTTGTGAACAAAAGGTTTTAAAGGAAGCTGATAAATGAACAAGGTCTTTTGGACGATGCAATGTTGCTAACGGTGCGGACAATGGAAATCCTTGTACTTGTCCTCACTGAAAGCCAAGGAAGACATAATTCAAGCTGTTTTATCTGTGAGCCTCCAAGCTTTTCCCTACAGGCTCCAGAGAGGATGTTCCCTAATGGACTCATCTTTCATGTGACAGAGAGGGAAGTGCTATCTCCCAGCCTAATGCTTGCCTTTCTATTTGCCGTTTGACTTGGATGTGGCCCTCTGAGGGGACCCCCTGTTTTTAGAGCTTCAGGGAGGATCAGGCCCTTCCCAGGAGTTCCAGATGGGGCACGTGCAAATCCCAGAGCTTCCCTGTGCCTCCAAGGGAAGCAGATACACTTCCCTGGATGGATGTCCATCTCAGCCCCGCTCTGAGGCTGGACTCCGTGCACTTTGCCAGCTGTTCAGCTGCTGGGCCCAGCCAGGCACAGTGGCTGCCATTGTGTCCCGGAGGGGATGGGAACGGGAGCGTGTGTGGGGAAGTTGAATGTACATTTGTCCCATTCCTGCAGCTCTCTCACGTTTCCTTTGGGTTCTGCCCGAGGACCCTGGGGACAGCAGCTTTATTTGTTTGTTTTTCATGTGTCCCTAGCTTCTTTTTCCATTCTTGAAGTAATTGTTCCACTTACATGAAAAAAAGCATTTGCAAATCAGCAGTGACTGACCCATTTGGCTGCCACCATCCAGTGTCCACTCTTGCACACAGTGGGACAAGGACAGAGACAGATCCTGGTGCAATGGGAAGGGGCACCACAGGGAATTCTCTGGCCAGCTCACCCCAAGCAAAGAACAGGAGGGTTTTTTGAGGAAGAAAGGGAGAGGCCAGGGTGTTCAACAATGGCTTTGGCACAGAGCTGGCCACCCTTTGCCCCCTCTGCCAAGGGGCTTTGCCAGCATGGACATTTGTGTGTGGAGTGTGGGCTCAGGATGGGGGAGGCAAATACAGACAGATGGACAAGGGAGGATAGAAGGGTTATGGCCAGCTCTGCTCAGCCTCCGTGTCACAGCTGCTTGGGACACTGCCAGGGGTGGGCTCTGGGGTGAACATGGGGAGAGGCAGTGGAAGCACCAAACCCAGGCCAGACACCGGAACACAAAAAGAAAGCAATAAAAGAAATCTGAGAATAGCTGGAGACAAAATACAGGGTTAGGTGTATCCTTAGGCTGAACTGGCTCAGCTGGGTCTGTTTGTTTTCCCACTTTGCTTCATTTGTCTCTTGTCTTAGGTGCAGCATTGCAAGGTTAAAAGTTTGGGCCATTGATTTGTGTTTGGGCACAGTCAGACACCTGAGGAGACACTGTCTATGTGCCAGCAAGGAGACCCAGGCTCATCTCCACGTCTCTTTGGGCAGCCCCAGCGTTACACACCTGTGGTGAAATACATGAAGGCTTCCATGGCATTCTCCCTCCTGCAGGTGGTAGAAGGGCAGAGTGAAAGCTTGACATGATTGTTAACAGCTTTAGACAGCATGGCCTGCCCTGGATAAATGTCAGCCTGCCCAGACACACTGCTCTGTTGGGGCAGGCCTGTGGGCACTATGGCCTTGTGGAGAAGAGTCAGACTTGTGGAAGGTTTATCCTGTGATCAGCTGGTAAAAATGCAATAGTCTGGATGAGTTAGCTCTAGTATGAACTGCAACAAAGCCAGAGTGCCAACTTCTGCTCTGGAAAAGTTATTCCCTGTCTTCATCCCATCAGTGAGTTCAGCACCTGTAACTGAGTGGGTTGAGGGAAAGAAACGTGAAGGGGTAAGTGGTATTTGGGATACAACTGGTCCACTTTTGGCGCTTTCCAACAGATGTGCACTTTTCACTGTACTAATCTTTGCACAGGAAGGTGCTGAGCCTCTTCACCATCCCACAAACCTTTCCATGCTGCTCTTGTCTCCCTCGGCCCCTTCAGAGACTTGGCAGTGGCGATGCCCGCGGTGTCCTGTGATTGCTGCTCAGCATGCTGGATTGTCCCAGCTCATCTCTTCCCTGGGCTCCCTGCCCTCCACTGCAACCCCACCTGCTGCCCCTCATTGTCCTGCTGCCTGTGTGGCCAGGCACACAATGGGAGCCTGGGCTGTGGTTTCCAGCCCCACAGGGACAGAGCTCTCCAGGCAGTGTGGATGAAGTGTCATCCTAAGAGTGGGGTCTCATGCTGGGGACATGTTGCTTACCCTACCTTTACTGCAAATGTGCTTCATCTGACACTGAGAATGGAGGAAAGGGCTCCTTAGAAGCTTTTTGTTTTCTACTCCCACTAATTATGGTTTAATACTGTGGTGGAAGCATGGATGGGGTGTGAGTGAGCAGAAGGAAGCATATGGGACTTCAGGCAGAGAAGGAACAGGGCCAGAGAAGAAAAGTCAGAGGAACAAGAGGAAGCTTTTTTGGGGGGAGAGAAGGGGGAGAGAGTAAAATGTGTCAGTTGTGTGAAAAGTGGAGACCTGCAGGGAAAAGCAGGGCTTAAACTGTGCCTAGGGTGCTGTGCCAGCAGGAGCTAAGCTCCAGCAGTGGAGACTGATGGAAAATGACAGCTGCAGTTTAAGTCAGGGAGGCTTCAGGGCCATCTCCCATCACATTTTGACAGGCTGCAGTGTGGTACTGGCCCAGAGATACTGCACCATCTCTGCTGGCACAAAGGGGAATTAAGAAATCTTGCAGTAATCTGAGCAAACCCAGGAGCTGAGGTGAAGGAGGACAGTATCAGAGACAACTCAACTGCTACAAAGGCTTTTAGCTAAAGACTTAAAGAAAACAATGTGTCTTGAAGGCATTGCTCACACAGTGGTTTAATATTTTGCACTGAGGAATTATTATTATCTATAAAAACTTATTAATGGGGACAGTACTTTGTAAACATTAGAAACAAACATTTTGCTCTAAAAACTAGCATGGGACTAGAAGGGATCACCCTCATCCCCAAGGCAAGTCCTCTGCAAATCACAGACCACTGACCAAAGGTACTGACCTCAAAGGTGTTCATCCACCATTTTTTTCCAACAACCCATCAGAGCTCAGAAGATTTTTCAACACTCCATAAGAAGATCCTTCATGAAACCCACCCCAATAATGCATGGGAGAACAGTGTCATGGGAAAGTGGATAGATCAAGCACTTTGCTGAGATGGTTGGCTCCTGCTGACCTAACGGAGTTCTACTTCATTGTTGTTCCTTAAAAGCGGTTCTTCATCAACAACTTCCCAACTTGCTGGTTTGTTGGTTTTGTTTGTTTCATTATGTTTATTGTTTTGTTGGTTTATTTTTTCCCACAAAGAATTGACCCAGCAGAAATATTCAGAAAAAGGTGATGAATAAAGAGTTTTCACTGCCAAGCAGAGCTGGAGGGGAAGTTTCTGATGAGGTGGAAAGGGAAAAGCTGTTTGCAAGTCTCTTGGAGAGCAGTAGGAACAGTATGCACTGAGTATCAGAATATTTTGAGCTAGAAAAGACCCACAAGGATCATCAAAGTCCCACAAGATAGCAGAGGAATTGCTAGCAAGAGTAAAAAATGAGACTTTCTTGTACCAGGCATGCAGACAATCATATCAGTAATATCATATGAGTATTTGTTATCACAAAGATAAAAAGGTGAATACAAGGATAGAAGGACAGATCAGACAGTTTTCATTAGAAAATAGCAATCCTTTAAAATGTTGAGTTATTTTGTAATCTGGTTTCAGTTTCTCTGAAATACTGTATAGGAAAACTCAGGAAAAGGCCCAGTATAATTTTTTAAATAAAATACTGTCATTTTTCTCTTTGAAAAAACTCTTTCAGTGAGACTTTATATTGAGTTTGTGTGACCCATCTGTCAAAGAAAATCTGAGCAGAAACTAAATGCTCAGGACTGTTGTGAAGAACTTTACCATTGAGGATGTAATTTTCACCTGCAGAGAAGTGTGGAATTTTCTGTCTCCTTTCTGCTTGAAGCTGAGCTGAATTTGGGCTTCCAAAATGCTTTTGTGTGAGTGGAATCCACACACAGCTGCTGGATATGTTTCCTTAAGAGCCCTTTGAGCATCCATGAGTCCGAAGTAGATCAAGGATGCATCGTGGAGGAAAGTTGTGGAGAGATGTGGGGAATAGATGGGCTCAGTCAAGGTGCTGAGCAATCTGGTCTCAGTTCAGCACAGCTTTTAACGGGCTTAGTTCCATTCTAGTTCCATTCTCAGTGACTCAGTAACAATTTACATGCCTGAAGTTAAGCACCTGCTCAGGGATTTTTCTGAATTGCACCCCTGGGATGTGATCTGCTTTTAACTCATCACTTCAAGACCACTGTCCTCCTCAGTTTCTCTGCTCTAGTCCAGATCCCCACCTGATTCTTCTCCCATCCCTTATTTTCCAGGTCCTGACAGAAACTCCCAAATACCTCTGCCTTTTTTTTTTTTTTTTATTCTACTTGTGTTCGTATTCATTTCCAGTTTATTATCAGCTGTAACTTTCATTCATGCACAGATCATTCATCCATTCTTGAATGCAATTTAATAACACCGGAACTAACACTGATAATTTTCACACCTCAGGAATGAAACAAAAAAAGCCTTTCCAATATGGTTCATTGTTTTTTGTCATTTCCCTTTGTTTCTGTTCTTCCAGCCTGTTTGCTGCCCACATGTTAGTTATTTTGATTTGTTTTTTTCTCAAGCCAATTTGGACTAATTTCTCCACTGTTGGTTTCATAGGACACAGGATCAAATATTTTGTTAAAATCCAAGTACATTGTAGCCTCTTGTATTCCCTTCACCCCCTAATTGTGTAATCTATCCACAAATTAATCAAATTTATCTGGCAAAACCCAGTTTTCTGAACCTCTTGCTGCCTATTCCTCATAATTCACTTACCCTGGAGATATCTAAAGATGTACTACCCCCGCCGTGCCACACCATCATTGCTTCCATGCTGTATTTTGGATAGAAGCTGGACTTATGGCATGAGGGGGGGCACCCTGTGTTACACTGGGCTGTTCTGGGAAGAAGGAATGCTGCTGGGAAGGGTGTGTTCCATGATGCACAACCAGATGAAACAGTTCCCTGCCAAATGAGCAGTGACTGGGAATGCTTTCACATGGTGTCATCCTTCGTCCGTGGTCCAAAGGGCACTTTGAAAAGAGTAGGCACCAACTCTTAAGCAGTCAGAGGAAAGCAAACAAAATCACGGATTTCTTGGACATTGGGTGTCTCACTAATGGCCTGAAATGACCCAGCCATCAGTGCTGGATAGGCTGACAGTCTGCTGTTTAAACTCTTACACCTAAAAATACCTTGGAAAACCCTGGATATCTCATCCAAGGCTCCAGAGCAACAGGGGAGGGGGGGATTCTGCCCCTCTGCCCCACTCTGCTGAGACCCCGCTGCAGGGCTGTGTCCGGCTCAGGCACCCAGCACAGGAAGGACAGGGAACTGCTGGAGCCACTCCAGAGGAGGCCACAAAGTTGATAAGGGGACTG
The DNA here is from genome assembly GCA_013398275.1 of Promerops cafer. Classification (NCBI taxonomy): domain Eukaryota; kingdom Metazoa; phylum Chordata; class Aves; order Passeriformes; family Nectariniidae; genus Promerops; species Promerops cafer. The sequence goes on along the minus strand of VZSE01006912.1, from coordinate 73,211 downwards.
GAACATTTCCCCTGTCGAAACAGGCTGAGAAAGTTCAGCCTGGAGAAGAGAAGGCTTTGGGGTGACCTCACAGAAACCTTCTAGTGTCTGAAGGGACCTCTTCATCAGGAACAGCAGTGACAGGAACTGTCACACTGATGGAGTAGATTTAGATTGGGTATGAGGAAGAAATTGTTCCTGTGAGGGTGCTGAGGCCCTGGCACAGGTTGCCCAGAGAAGCTGTGGTTGCCCCATCCCTGGCAGCGTCCAAGGCCGTGTTGGATGGGGCTCTGAGCAACCTGGGATAGTGGAAGGTGTCCCTGCCCCTGGCAGGGGGTTGGAATTTGATGATCTTTAAGGTCCCTTCCAACGCAAGTCATTCCATAATTCTTTGGAAATAGCTAAGTTGGAATGACCAGGCTCTGAGTTATCCCTCACTTAAAAGGGCTTTTCAGGAAAAGAGCCACTGTAGTGGGAGGAAGGACATCCTTGTGAGCCCATAATGGAGATAACATGTGTTTGAATCAAAAGGGTGAATGTACAGTGCTGCAAGTGCTGAGGAACAGAAAAGGTTGTATGGAAGGAGAGAATGAACTTTAACAAGGAGCTACCACAACAAAAACCAATCCAAGCTGTAAAAGGAGTGTTTGAAAATAATAAATTAATTTTTTTAATAGCTAAATTTTTATTGCTTTTCAAATGGGGGTCAGGGGTGTGATATAAAACCATCTGGGAGAGAAAACAATGAAAACCAAAACTGGATGATCATACATCTGGCATTTTGTACCATGAGTTTTCTCCATGTGTGGGTGCTCCAAGAGAGCTACTTGCATTGCATACTTGAGAGCAATTCAGTGACCACAAAATATTTCTTTTATTCTGGGGTGGGGGGGTGGGGGTGGAAATCTTG
>VZSE01006912.1:0-72310 GCA_013398275.1 Promerops cafer | reverse complement strand
GGGGGTGGGGGTGGAAATCTTGCTGAGATTTTCAAAACTCTCTGAATCTTTCCAGCAGGCTTCCCAGCACTGCTGTGTTTCAGGTGAGTGTGATTTTAGATGGCCCTGGATGCTTTGACTGGCATGTGAGACTCCACATGAAACTGTGGAGCATGTTTGCCTCCTGGGAAGTGGAGCTGCAGTCCTGAGGCTGGGATTTCTCTCAGACCCAGAATCCCAGTCCTGTAGTGAAGTTTTCTCTTCGAGCAAGGTGGCAGGAGAGCAGGAATGGGAGGCCTGCAGTGATGAAGAAGCTTGTGAGCTCTTCCACTGCCATTTCCCAGGAAGCAGCATTCTGGCACCACTGAAAAGGGCTGGTGGGTACTGACCCTGCTCAAAATGAAACATGCTTTGGTATTTTTTGATTACCAGCCCCTAAAAACCCACACCTGGACTGGTGCACTGTTGGCTGCTCTGAAAGCTGATACACAATCAATACCTTGTAGCCTAAATTTGCCTTTCATGGGGGGATTGCAGGGCTCAACCAATAGATACAATATATTTTCTGGGAAAAGTCACTGTAGCAGGGCTATAAATAGAGCTATAATTCTCCATCTCATTTTGGGGATACATACTTTATAATCTTAGGAACTGATGGATACTCACATGTTTCTGTAGAAAATACATTTGAAGAATTTTTACTGCACTTCCTCTACACTTTTACTAAATGGAAGTGTTTATGCAGCACAATCGGATTGGATACAGACCTAAAACAATCCCTCTATGACCCAGTTCCACCTGGTTAAATCGATTTCACTCTTTTGAAGAGTCTTAGGTTTGCTTGTCTTTCTGAGGCTGCCTGGTTGTTTCTCCAGGAGGGAATGGAAATAGACTGGGCTTAGGCTTTGTGTTTGCTTGTTGCAATAATGGGCGATGCAGCGATCCCAGGCAGGTGCAAAGGAGTGCTCTTTATTGCCAAAAACCCAGTCTTTTTAAGCAGTTACCCAGTTATCAGTTTAAATAGTTTTAAGGCACAACAAGCCCAAGTCAACCAACCACCATACACCACGATGTGGACATGGTGTGGACGAGGCAGTCACGCAGCACGTCTCTCACGTCTCTCACGTCTCTCTACCCCTATTCCAGCTGAGTCACTCTCCCATAGTTCCCTTCTGCTTAGCCTAAGTAACAGACCAGAGCCATGTTACAAAGGCCTTCCCTTTATAAAGCCTTACTATCAGTAACATTTGCTCTCTGCTCAAGGAAGAGCTTTGTTTGCTGCAGAAGATCCGAAGCTCTGTTGTTAAAACTGGTTTCTTCTTCATCTTTAGTTTGGTGCATTAGCAAAGCAGAGTTTCCAGGGATAAACCACTGGATTTCCAGCAGGACTTTTCCCTGTTCTTTGCCATCACTAAGGTAAATATATTTTAACCTTAGTTGGTTTTCTTTTTCCTTCTCAGTGATCAACCAGCACCTGCAGGAATTTCAGAGAAAGCAAGATAACAGTTGATCTGAAACTTTATGATTGTGCCTGACATTATGCTCTACCTACAGACACCTGGAGCAGGTGACACAGAAACATGTCCAGGTGGGTTTGGAATGGCCCCAGAGAGGGAGACTCCAGGCCCTCCCTGGGCAGCTGTTCCAGGGCTCTGCCACCTTCAGTGTGCAGAAATTCTTCCTCACGCTGAGGTGGAACTTCTTGTGTTTAGTTTATGTCCATTGGTCCTCATCCTGCCCATGGGCACCACTGAAAAGATCCTGGCACCATCTCAAAACCCATATTTGAGATACTTGTATGCATTGGTGAGGTGCCCTTTCAGTCTTCTCTGGTGGCAGTGGTGAAACCCCTGTGTCAGGAAGGGAGCCAGCACCAAGGCCTGACCTGGCAGGAAGCTGTTCAGTTGTGGCACCTGCACTACTTTGGCAGCAGTTTAGGTTATGTGTGTCCTCTGTCCCCCAAATTATTTCCTTGGGAGGTCAGCTGAACTCCAGAGCTTGTGGCACACAGACCTTGGCAGGTAGGCCGAGGCCTTTCCCTGCCTCCAAGCTGTGCTGGTCCTGAGGGCTTTCCTGAGACAGGTTAAGGAGGCACCTCTGCATGTGAGCTGTGAAATTACAGCCTTTAAGAACCCCAGTTAACCCTTGAAGAGCCCTGGTGCCCTGTGGAAAACCCCAGAGCCTTTGGCTGATCAGTGTTTGCCTTGAGGTTGTAGCAGAAAGGAGAGGAAGGACAGATTGCGGCCTACACATGCCAGGTAAGTTGGGCCAGGCCTGCACTGGCCCTGCCTTTTGGGTCTTTTGGGGCTGTTGTTCACAGCCTATTGTTCATTGCATTCCTCTTTGCTGCTTAACCCTGGATTAATTTTCTATTGCACTTTGGCTCCTGAAGGCAACATACTGCTAGCATTAAAAATAAAAATAAATCCATTCGTCCATGCTGGTGTTTTACACCCAGGAAAATGCCTATGGGGCCAGACTGAGTGGCACTGAAACTGCACCACAGCTGAGAGGAGAGATGTGTCCTGCTGCTCTTTCCAAGCATCCAGGGATAACAGGCACTTGTGCACAGTCTGTGTGTGTGCTGGATGGCCTAGGGCAGTTTCCATGGCTCTTTGTGTGCAGTAGGTGTCATTAAAAACTCAACATTTGACACCCTGCCTTAGCTGGAGCACTTGGTGGCTACAGCTTCCAGGTGCAGTGGGATCAGGAGAGGCCTGGTGTGATGGACTTTTCCTTCTGCTCTGTTCTGGAGCAGAAAGATTTGGAGGGACATGTCGATTTCCTTTCTCTGGTTGGAGATATTGGTCATGAAATGTGTTACATCAATGTGTCTGTGCTGGCCTGAGACATCAAATCTGATTGGAAAATATTTTCTATGAATGCTTTATCCCAGCCTCTACTTCTACTACTGTAATAGTGGGGAAAGGAAAGTGAAATAATGGTAAAAGTACAAAGATCTTACAGGGCAGGGTAGGGCAGCTAGTATTTCTTCCTTAATTTTTTCTTTAAAACATGGCTTTTCCCACTGTCAGGTTACCTACCTGACCAGCAATCCCAAACCTGCTCAGTTTCTGTATAGGCTGACTCAAGAAACATGGTAAAAAACAGTGTGGCAGCAGCTACAAGTCTGAGTCAGAAAAATTGGCAAAATCCAGTATTAAGATGCAAACTGGACAGTGCACATCTTCCTCCATGTAACAGATCTGAACTGTCTTTGAACAGCTGCAAATTCAGATGAGCCTGATCCTCTCCCCTCTTCGTGCGGAGGGGAGGAGAGGGGGGTGCTGATCTTTGATCTCTGGTGCAAGGGAATGGCTTAAAGCTGCATCAGGGGAGGTTCAGGCTGGATGTCAGGGAAATGTTTCTTTCCTGAGAAGGTGATCTGGCAGTGAAAGCTGCCCAGGGAAGTGGCACAAAGCCTGATGGTGTGCAAGGAGCACACATTCTTTGATATACAGGTTAATTTTTAAGCTGTCCTGTGTGAAGTCAGGAGTTGGACTTGATGATCCTCATGGGCCCCTTCCAGCTCAGGATATTCTGTGCAGTTGAGTCCACTTTGAATAACCAAACATTTCACCCGGAAAGAACTAAGGTGTGCAGTGGAGTTTGTTGTGGTTGACTCAAAAATTACTTATCTCCACATAAACTCCAGCTGCTGGGATATCAAAGAGCAGGAAATGGGTCCACAGCATTCACTGCAGCTTTTCCATCTTTCCTTGCACTGATAACTAGTCTTGTTTCTAGCTTGGATTAATTTGTCACTCATTCTTCCTACTTAGGGCATGGTGATTACAGAACCATCTTATTATTACTAATTACTACTAGATTCATAGCAAGTAGAGATAGAGAGAAAAATCCTCATTCTGAGCAACAGAATGAGCACATTAAGAGGACTAAAAGATGAAATTTGAGTGACAAAGATTATAATTCTGGTTTTTCATGGGTGAGACACAAGGCAACAAAATTAGTTGATTTCTACCTTTCCCAAAATCATATGGATAGTGGATGTTTTTTTAATTAATAGCTCTAGATGCCTAACCAGACTTCTGAAAGGTTAGCAGAGTCCAGATTCCCTCAGGCTCTTAGTCCTTTGTCTGAAAAATGTGTTTTAAAGAAATTCCAACCTGATTTTTATAGTTCTCCATATTTATTTTTTTTACTTCACTAACCACCATGAAATGCTCATGGTATGACAATAACAGTAAATGAACCAAAACTTTTATTGAACATCAGAGCTCTCAAATATAGAGAGTCCTAAAAGTCTGCTGAAAGTTGGAACACGGTTAAATGCGGGACACAAGATCTGAGCTGCCACCTGGAAAAGCAATCAGGAATGTGGCTTTCTGTGGGCAAATCCAGCTCCCTCTCTTCAAGTACATGAAAGCAGCACCTTGAAATTACTCTGAAGCTATACTGATGTCATGAAAATGGAACATAAATTCCTTGGTTAATCTAGGTGCTCAATTGGTGTGAGATTTCATGTAAGCTTAGTTTTAATGCCCTTTGACATTTGTTTTGCAGTTTGGATTTTTTGAGGTTTTTTCTTTCTTCTCTTAAGGGTCTTACAGAAAATCTTTGAAATCAAATGCTGTGTGAAATTCAACCCCTTCTGGGTTTAAATTCATACGTGCATCTACATATGGATTTTTTTTTTTTTTTAAATGGACTACATCTACGTAGAAATACATAGTCAATTTAAAAAGGTAATCATCCTGGACACTGAGTTTATATGGTTTAACAGCTGATTTAAAACTGAAATTGGATTTCCTTCCACTTCCAGCCATTATCCATGGTGTAACTAAGCAACACCACCCTCTTGTTATTGATGGGGCTGAGTGCACACAGCTCTTGCTGACTGGGATAGGCATAACTGCACCCATCTTTAACTGGTAAACCTTGGGTTTCACAGCAGTGATTTCCTGCTGGTGCTGCTGGTGCTGTAGATGCAGAAGCATTGATCTGGAACTCTTTGGAGGTGTGTTCTTCATTCTGGTCTGTGCCTTTTCTGGCAAAGCCTCCCTTTTTTGTCTTTTACATGTCTCTTCCTCAATCACCTGTTTCCAAAACAACATTTCTGAGTACAATTTACTCCTGCAGCAGACATAGCAGAGCTGGAGGAAGAAAACCAACCTAAAAAAGGTTTGCACATCAAATGGGGCAGAGTTAGGGCTGATGTGGCTTAAATATTTCTCAGCTGGGCAAAGAGCTGGTGAAGGGTCTGGACCACAAATCTTATGAGAGGGAGCTGGGGGTGGGGGGCTCAGCCTGGAGAAAAGGAGGCTCAGGGGGGACCTTCTCACTCTCCACAACTCCCTGACATGAGGATGCAGCCAGGTGGGGATCAGGCTCTGCTCCCAGGCAACCAGTGACAGGACAAGAATAAATGACCCAAAGTTGCACCAGGGAAGGTTTAGATTGGATATTAGAAAAAAAGTCTTTACTGAAAGGGTTGTTAGGCACTGGCACAGGCTGCCTGGGGAAGTGGTGGGATCACTGTCCCTGGAAGTGTTCAAGAATATGTGGATGTGGCACCTGGGGACATGGTTTAGTAGTGAACATGGTGGGTTCTGGGTTAATGTATGGACTTGATGATCTTTTTGATTTTTTCCAACTTTAATGGTTCTGTGATTCTTTGGACCTGGGTGTTGACATGGTGGGAGCTGCCACGGATGTGGAGATGGCAGCATTAGCTCTAGGCAAGGCATGTGGGGCTGTCTTAGGAGGGCTGGGAAGGTGGGAAGGTGGGAATGGATTGATGCTTCCAAGCAAGTCATGGAGCACCACTGGCTTTCTGAGCAGGGCTCAGGTCCCCACAGCAGTGTGTGGGACGTGTGTCATGTTGGTAGCTGTGGGAGGGGAGGAGAGAGTGTCTGTGTGAACTGATGGCCTGAAGATGCATTTTCACTTGTGGATTTGGGCTGGAGCTGTTCTGCTCACCTCAGGTTGCCTCAACAGAGTGCTTGGCAGGCAGATTTAAAAATTAACTTTAAAGACTGTTGAGGGATGTCCCTCAAAGGTGCTTAAGAAAAGCCATGTGCTGCTTCCTGAGAGTGAGGATGGATATCCAAGGGTGACCATGAAGCCTTGGCATTGCAAGGGTTTGAGGGCTGTGCCTCTCCCCCAGGAAAGGGCATTTAGGGAAATTTAATTGTCCATCTTCTTACACTGGAGTCAGTGGTGGCATTCCCAGGCTCAGCAGCTGCTTATGTACTGTGGAATGATATCCAGAATTCATCCTCAAGGACCTGCCTTAAAAGAGGGAAGGATGTAGACACTCTACTAAATATCAGTAGGATCCACAGAAGAGGTCAAGCTAAGACAAAACACATTCCCAGGATAAGGTCTATCTGTCTGAAATTCTGACCTGAGTTTTCTAAGCCCAGTAAATGGATACTAATGCAAAATTCCATGCTGGCTAAATGGATTTCAGTTAATTTTCTGCTATGAAAGCATTTCGATTTTAACAATAGCTGTCACTCCCAATATAATACAGAAATAGTTTAGTAATACAGGCCTTAAACCACTACTCTGATAAATATTTATATTACTTATTTTAAGTTAAAAGCTTGGTTATGAATTGTTTTCATTCCAGCAGTGTAAACATCCTTCTAGAGTCTGCACTGTAATGTTGAGATTGAAGTCGCTTTCCCTATTTGCCTTCTCTTATTTTATCAGTGCAAAAATATTCCTTAGTGGAGTCTGATAAAAGTATTTCACTGTACAAATGCCCTTCTTTTCTGTACAACACAGAAGGGAAAAATAATGTTAGGTACTTTTCTGCAGTCAGCAAAAAAGCATCAGTTCTTTGTCAGGTTTTAGTTTAGTTTAAACAGAAATTTGAATACATGACCATAAAACACAGGCCTTCTATGCAAGGGGCATTTTCCTGGTGATAAATGGATTTTGGCTACTGTTGAGTTTATATTTTATGCTTATTTGATAAAGGAAAGCTTTATAAAATGAGAAACAAAAGCTATTTAAGGTGTGTGAAGCGAGGTACCAGCACAAATAGCCTCAGCTCTGAATTGACGAGCAGTAATAGATAAATAACTGGATATGGGGTTTGAACTGGAATCCCAGCCATATTCTTGTGGTGAAAGGGAAGGATTTGAATGATGGCAGCAGAATGCAAGCCTCCCCAGTATCATTGGTCTGAAGTGGCTGTAGAAATTCAGGCAGTCATTTAATAAAAACACCTCTTTTACTATGGAGGCTGTAAATTATACAAGCCTGTCAAGTTACAGCTCTGCCTTTGTGCCCAGCACGATTGTAATGTTCTCAGTCCATAATTTAGAAAAGGATTAAAGTTCTCCAATGCTCTGCTGTTTTTACAATGTTTTGGTGATAATAAGATTACCTCAGCTTCCCTCTCTCATGTGAAAATGTCTCTAAAAAGACATACCATATTTGAAGGTGGGGTTTTCTCACACACAGATGCATATATTTGAGAGGGAGAAAATACATGACAGTGGTGTCTGGCATCAAACTCTTATTGTGGGGCTGGAGATGCCTCATTACTCATGGATGCTGAAGGCATGCAGCTGATGTACGGATTTGCTCGGTACAAGTGCTGCTGCGTATTTAAGGTCATGTCAGCAAGGTTTCAAAAAGAGTTTTTAAAAAACTTATGAAACAGCAGAGATTTTAGAGGACCTATTCCTTGGAAAGGCAAGTTCCTTTAATTACCAGGGATAATTACTGGATAAACCTCAGGAGGACAAAAATACTACCAGTGTTGTCTGTCAGAAAATAAGAACAAAATAGATTTTCTATCTGAATTAAATCATGCTTTTAGAAGCCTGTGTCAGTGGGTATTCTGGAGATGGCAGAAAATTACACAAGCTCTGCTGGTTGTCTGGAAATTTCCTCTTTTCAACAGTAGCAAGCTCTGAGTTCTCTCATCATCTGCCTCAGCACATCGGGTCTTCAGTTTGCCACTGGGCTTAGAACTCGGCTGCTGTGCCTTTTAGGGTGAGGGGGTATCTTATTTTTGAAAAAAAATGGAAAAATATTCCCCTGACAAGTTTGTGGTTTGGGGTTTTTTTTCAAAGATGGCACCATGAAGCCACCCAGATATTTGGCAGAGGTCCTGTGGAGGACAGATTAGGCTTCAAAATGCTGGAGAGTCAGGCAAAGATGCATGGAAGACAAAATTTGTCATATGCTGCTTCAGTATTCCTCTGATTATCTCTACCACATACCAGACATACTTAGGTTTCAGTTTCCTTGCAAAAACTCATGTTAATAGCATTTGCTTGAATTATTTAAGAAAAGGAGAGGATTCTAGAAGACATCAAAGCCCAAATCCTCACCTACAGTCAGAGCCTACAGCCTGTATTACAGAGGGAAAAAAAGTGCCACAAAGAAAGACATTAAGTTCTTTGTCTTCTAAGATCCAGGACCAGGCAGCTCCTCTGAAGTCAGTCATTATTCCAGCTATGAATGACCCCAGAATGTCATTCTGTCAGGGAGGCTTGGCTATCATCCATGGACATCTTGATCATGCCTCCCTTCCCTTTCACACTGCTGCTGTGAGGATGAACTGAACATCATGAACAAGGTGTCTTGGAGGAGGGTTATCTTGGATATCAGGAGAAGGGTCTTCCCCCAGAGGGTACTGGGTACTGAACAGGCTGCCCAGGGAATGGTCAAGGCTCCAAGACTGCCAGAGCTCCAGGAGAGTTTGGACAGTGCTCTCAGGCACAGGGTGGGATTGTTAGGGTGTCTGTGCAGGGCCAGGAGTTGGGTTTGACAATCCTTCCAACTCAGCATATTCTGTGATTCTATAATTCTATGAACGTGGCCACCTTTATTCCCCAGAACTCCCTCCAGGCTGGATCATGTAGATAATGTGGTATCACTGGGCTGTTGTCAGACATAACTTCACCCCCCAAACCCCCCGTCCTTTCCCCTGGTGTGGAGCAGCCAGTTCTCAGAGCTGTGCAAATGCCCACTTCAGCTGTGCTGTCTTGGCTGTTTACTGCACTTTCTGTGCAGATGCTGAGGAAAAGCTGAGGTCTTCAGTGGATCATGACAGAATTGGACAAGCTGGAAACTGTGCCCACCACCTGGAAAAATTCTTGAATGAGCACTTCAGATACCTCACATGCTCAAAACACCAGTGTCTGCCTCTGGAGCTTGGAATCTCTGCTGTCTGTGGAGAGGCCTGGAAAGGAAACAGGGATCATTGGATGGGACAATTTAGAAGGGACCACAGAGGGTCATCTGGTCCCACCTCCCTGCTCCCCAAGCACAGGGCACAGGATTGTGTCCAGGTGGTTCTGGAATATCCCCAGTGAGGAGACTCCACACCCTCTCTGGACAATCTGTTCAGTGCTCAGTCACTGCACAGGACAGAAGTTCTGCCTCATGTCCAGGGGGAACTTCCTGGGCTCAGTCCCTGCCCGTTCCTCTGGTGCCATTGCTGGGCCCCCCGGAGCAGAGCCTGGGCCCTGCTCGGAGCCCTCCCTGCACACAGGGACACCCAGGGCTGAGGGCCCCTCTCAGCTGGGGCTCCTCTCGAGGCTGGACAGCCCCAGCTCCCTCAGCCTTTCCCTGCCAGAGATGCTCCAGGCCCTAAATCATCTCCGCAGCCTCCGCTGGCCCCGCTGCAGGAGCTCCCTGTCCCTCCTGTCCTGAGGAGCCCAGGACTGGACACAGCTGTCCAGATGTGCCTCCCAGGGCTGGGCAGAGGGGCAGGATCACTCCCTGACCTGCTGGCACTGCTCTTCCCAGTGCACCCCAGAACACCATTTGCCTTCTTGTCCCCCAGGGCACTGCTGGCTCATGAAGAGCCTGTTGTCCACCAGGACCCCCAGGTCCTTCTCAGCAGAGCTGCTTCCCAGCAATCCTGTGCCATGTGCTCTGGAATGGCCCTGCTTGAGCAGAGTTGTGGGACCAGATGACTCCCTGTGGTCCCTTCCAACCTTAGCCAGTCTGTGTTTCTGTATGAAGAGTGGCTAAGGGCACCGGGTTTGCTCTACCTGGACAAGACTCAGGTGGGTCAGTGCAGACTTCTGGCTAAAGGGGAAGTTTAGAAAAGGCAGAACTGGATTCTCCTCAGAGGTGCATGGAGAAGGGACCAGATGCAAGTGGAACATGTTGCAACTAGAAAAATTCTGATTTTTGATTGGGAAAAATTCTTCCCTGTGTGAGTGGTGCAGCACAGAAGCAGGAGCCTAGGGAAGATGAGGGAAATGCTCATCTTGGAAAATGTCCAAGCTTGACTGGATAAGGCCTTGTGGGATCTCATCTAGCTTTGGAATTAGCTCTGCTGTGAAACAGGGGTTGGATTACAGACTTCAGAGGTGCTTCACCACCTGAATTGTTCAGTCAAAAGAGTGTTAAGTCTCAAAGTTCACGCAGGCTGTGCCAGCTTCTCCAGAGCCACTTTCCATCCCCTGTTGCTGCTCCATGGGTTGCTTGGTCAGTGTGTGCATCTCATGATATCATGAGGAAAAGAAAACTTGCATAGTCCCGCTGGCTACTCCTGACTAAAAGGTTGCTTTTCCTAAACAATAAACTAGGAAATTAAAAAAACAGCTCAATTTTGTGCATTTCCTTGTCACCCCCCACCCCCTGCTTCCCTCACCCCAAATCTCTTGAACATTTTGTTCAGTCAGCCTCAAGTATCCTAAAAGGACATTCTACCCTGAGTTAATATCATGCCTGTGAAAGTTTAGGCTGATTATTTTTCCTCTAGAGAGGGAGTCAAAATTGGGCTTATAATGGAGGTCTTGTTTCAAACAACGATGAAAGAATGTAGCATTTCTGACATCAGTGGGGTGGCACAGGCATGGAATCGCATGCGAGCTGGCGGGGGGATCTGGGCCGGTCTCTGCTCCACTGGTTTTGTGAAGGACTCTTTCACTGGTGGAGGTTTATCCAAACCCACCTAAACACATGTACATATTTATTTACTAAAGCAAACCAGGCCACAAATAGGACCAAAACCCGCATTTAATCGTCCCTACAAGCAGCCCCTCCACGCCAAAATCTTTTTCCAGCCCTGCTTAAGAAAAAGCCTGGGAGAGTTTATTTTCCTCAGGCTTTACAACTCATTGTTTTCCACAAAAGCACCCCTCTGCTCTTCCAAGAGTAAGGATAATTCTGTGGCTAGAGCATATGACTAGGACTTGGGGTTTTCTTCCCAGCTGTTGCACAGACTTCTTGTGTGTCCTTGAGTAAATCTGATTAATCTTACTGCACATCTGTAAAATGGATGCACTGCTCTTTCCCCTCATTCACAGAAGCGGCCGCAAGCCTTTTAGACCTTTACAAGTCAACTGAATAGAAGAGGAAAGAAACAGGCATGAAATTTTTTGTACAAGTGCTTATCAAGGAAATAGTGGATTTATTTTTTTTTAATGTATTTGACAGAGCTTATTAATTCTGTACAAGGTTGGGTGCAACATTTGTATCTAGAAAGCTTATGAGTTTTTCCTTCCAAACTGAAGGGGATGTTTCTTTGAATGAACCTTTTTTTTTTTTTTTTTTAAGATGAAAATGAGAACACTAAAGGTTACTTTTTTAAATGAAGAAGAGAAATGCTCGTTTTGGCAGTATTATGTATGATTTTTAAAGGGGGAAGTAGATCTCCCCAGCCAGCTATAAGCCACAGGCTTTATGGGGAACGCAATGCCATTGAGGCTGAGTACAGGCACACTGAGGGCTGGGAAGTGACTGGAGACAAGAACATCCATCTCCATCCCTGCATGCTGGTTCAGTGGGCAGACTGGCAGGATTTTCCCATGAGGTGGTGGAGTCCCCACCCCTGGAGGTGTTCAGGAAATGGCTGGACGTGGCACTCAGTGTCTGGGCTGAGTGCCAAGGTGGTGAAAGACGCTAAAGGTTGGAGCTGCTGATCTTGAAGGTCTTTTCCAACCCTAACGGTCCTGTGATTTGTTTTATCCTCAGACTCAGTGTGCAGCCCTGTAACTCACCTATAACCCTGTAACTCCTCTGCTGTGAGGAGAGACAATCGCCACCTTCCTGTGGTTGTCTGTCATACTCACTATCCCTGTCCCTTGAGTACTTTACAAATATTGATGGAAATACCTCCAGGAAGAGGCATCTACCACCATAGGCATTTTCTGCCTCAGAGTTGAAGTTACAAAGGTGTCTCCAGATATGTGGTGTCCTTTTAGGGTTAAACCTGGCTTGAATTGGAAGGAGCTACATATGTAGAAAAAGCAATATAGGATCAATATATTCAATCCTCTGCACTTTAAAGAGTATAACAACAACAATTCATTATGGGCCAGACTTTTTCAGGTGCCTGGTCAACCTCTGTGCCTCGCTTCCAGCTGTTCATAATGTGATACCTCAGAGGGACTTGGTGTTCTGTGTGGTGAATATTCACAGCTGAAACTGAATTCTTCTGACAGTGGGGCTCCTTTCAATTAATTCAAGATTAGGTTTTGAAAATAGCATGCAGAATTATTAGCTGAATTGAAATATCAATGAAGATTAAAAAAATCTGCAATCATCCTAATTTTCAATTTTTTTTCCCTTCAAATTCTTTAATAATAATTTTATCAGGTGTCATGGGGCTCAAAACATTAGTAAAAAATGGGAACGGCTCCATAGAATCATGAGATTTTTAAAAAAAAAAAATTTGAAAATTATAAACCACTTACAAAACTCCAAGTCTTAAATTTTGCATATTTGTGATGGTAAATTCCCATTAATTTTGTCAAACTGTGATCTGCACGCTGCACTTTAAAGCATAAGAAACATTGCCAGTGCCAAAAGTTCAGGCTGCAAGTATTTACGGGAGTGGCTGAAAAATGAGATTTAGGAAGTAGTTCAAGTTCTGTTCACATTTTTCAGTTTTCATTCATCTCCTGTTACATTTCTAAGCTTTCTCATCAACAGCAAGCACAGATGATTCACTGAAAGAATACGAGTGAGTTGCTTATGTCACAGCATTTCTCCAGGAGCTGGAAATTTAAACAGAAGAGTATAATGGAGTCATGATAAATCCCATGCATTGGCAAAGTTAATTCACTGCAATGTGTACCTGTCTCTGTTTTTAACAATTTCACTCAGTACTGCACAGAGATGATCCTGTTCCTGCTGACAGTGATTACAGTGTTGTGCAGGAGCAAGATGGGAACATGGAGAAAGGCATGGAGCTGTGTCAGGGGAAGGTTAGATTATCAGGAAAGGTTAGGATATCAGGAAAATGGTCTTCCCCCAGAGGGTGGTCAGGCACTGTACAGGCTCTCCAGGGAATGGTCACAGCCCCAAGGCTGCCAGAGCTCCAGGAGCTTTTGGACAAAACTCTCAGGCACAGGGTGGGATTGTTGGGGTGCCTGTGTAGGGCCAGGAGGACTTGATGATCCTTGTAGGTCCTTTCCAACCCAGGATATTCTGTGATTCTATGATTTCAGGCATGGTTTTCTGAAAAAAATCCTGATTGAAATGTGTGTGTCATGGGTTGGATTCTGATTCCAGACTCAGGAGGTGACTTGTGTGCTTTGCATTCCACAGGCTTCTTGTGTGAGCCTGGGCTGTCAGGTGTCTCAGGTGGTACCTTCCTGCTTTGCCTATGGTGACAGCCACCTCTGGTCTCACAGCAGGTTTTCAGGATCATGGCAGCTCCCTTCTGAACCATTCCTAGCTTTTTAATGTCCTCGGAACGAGCTCAAGCAGTAGCCACACATTCTCCTGTCAGACACTGACAGACATTGCTGATGTGTTGAGCCCAGGTGTGCAAAGCTCACCAAACCAGCAGATCCTCCACCCAGGTGGAGCCCCAGGGAGCCCATCTGGGTGCTGTAACACTCCCAGACCCTTTTTCCAGCATCAGAGGCTCACAACATTTTAGACTTTTCCTTATTTTGACAGCCAGCAACTGCCAGGCCTGGAATCTGTTTGTTTCTTTATCAAGCAGGCTAATAAATGGTGCTAAATCTGTCTTATTCAGCATCTTATGATTATATCAGCCTGTCTTAACCCCGCCAAGTATATTTACATGAAATAATGGAATGAGTTTTGCAAATTCCCCCCCCCCTTTTTTTTTATATTTTAAGTGACCGTCTAGCCAAGTTCATTTCCTCTCCTGTCTGAGCTCCTCTCTGAAATATATTATCCCACTTATTAGAAGCCAATAACACTGTGCTTTGCTTTTCTTCCACCCTCTCAGAAGAAGGAGCATGCAAGGGATGCTTGGATTAAGTGAGTGGGGCACCCCAGAGCTGGGATTCCTTATGAATGAGCTCACATCCTCTCTCCGTATGATAAGAGGAATGCCGTTTGCATCCCGGAGCTTGCTGCATAAACACACACACACTCGGATGGGGGAGCATTCAGCCTAAGCAGAAACTGGGATATCCAAAAGATCTCAGGGACAGGGGATCATCTGCCAGCCCTCTGCTCGAACAGACTGCGGCCGTTTCTTGGTGGCCATGGCCCCTGATTCCCGGTGAAATCCATCCCTCCCGGGAGGGGGAGGGCAGGAGGGAAGAGGAGATGACAGATCCCTGTTTGCATTCTTCAGAGGGAGCAGCTGCAATTGTCTTACTACAGTATGTCAACATGAAATTATGACAAATCAGGCCGGGATGGACTGGCAGATGAAAACAATAAGGAGGGAGCAGAGCAGAGGGAAGCTGGGAAGAATGAACGACACCTAAAACTCAAGAGGCCTTTACCATCCTGGTGGGAAATGCCTTTGGAAATGTAATAGGACTGTAGCAGGACTGAAATCTGTGGGTATGCCTGGGCATATGCTGAGTTTTCAGGTTTGTTTAAACCTGCCTCTAAAATACTTCTTTTTTTTTTACATTCCATAGGAGGAACCTTTCAAAAATTAACCTGAGTGCAGCTGGAAAAGGCTAGTCTGACACCTTTTCCTGTGAATGGGACACAGTCAGGGTCCCCACAGCACCAGCTTAGCACCCAACACTCTTACACTCTATGAGATGCCAGACTTTGACCTTGGCAAAGGTAAGGAAACCTCTCTGGCCTCCACAGTTACACAGTTTCCTTTTATTGCCTTACTTTTTCATTTAAAGTTGTGCTGTTTGGTAGCAAAGGGAGAACCACTAAGAGCAAAGCTTCAGCTTCCTGTCTCCTTTCTATCTAATGGAAGTCCTTAAAATGGGATGCAATGAATGTTTCCTTTATTAAAAACTGAGCCTTCTCCAACCCACACAGTTTCACAACACTTGATAGAATGCACATTTTTCCAGTTCCTTTTTTTTTTTTTTTTTAACAATGTCCAACAATTAAAAATAAGTCACCGAAGGGGCCATATTCAACATTAATGTAATTGGGAGCAGTTCCCTCTGGTCCCAATAGGAGATGCATTTACTTTCACCAGAGCTGGATCTGCCAGCTTGTGGACACCTCAGATTTAGGATTGTCACCAGTGTCTGCTAAGAGTGGCTCATAAACTTCCTCAGGTTTGTGGATCTATCAATTTAGTGCTGTGCTGCAAAAGAAAGAAGGGAAAAGGCAGTGAATACAGGATTTTCCCCAGAAAGCTGTCTTTCTTTCCCTCCATCCAGGTTGTGCTGCCTCTCTGCCTGCTGCAGCTGGCTGGCACCTCTGAGGAGGCTGCCACGTCACACCTTGCTGGAGTCGGGGAGAATGTGGTGGGTTTGCTCTGGAGGGTGGAGGGTGCATAAAAATATTTTCTGTGGTTTCAGTTTGCATGTCTGCATGGAAAAGTCTAGGGAAATGTAATAGGTATGAATCCAGGAGGATCCACAGAAGTATGTGAGGACAGATTTCAAGGAAACGAATAAAAAACCCCCAAAACCGTTTCAGGGGAACATATATTCCCAATAAGCTTTCAAAATCTGTAATAATTTTTTTTCTCTTAAATTCCACAGGAGTTTTCCATAGGTTTGGTTCAAACCTCCCCTTTCCTAAGTTCTAAGCCTTACATTTAAATGAACTGAGAGAGCTTTGCTCTGTGCTCACTCATAGCATCTCTCATCAGTGGCACTTTTCTAAGTGCTCTGAAACCCTTTTGTGCTTGCACTGCTCTTTTGAGACAGTGGGAAGTCCCCAGGCTTGGAGTCTGAGTGAAAGAGCTGCCTTTCCCCTTGTAATCTTAAGAACTTCAAGTAATGTGACAAACATATCCTGCAAGATCATATCCTTCCTGTTGGGTTTGCTCCCATCAGGCACAGTGCCCTGATGTAACTGTTCTGCAGATCCTTGGCATCCATCTTCTCCTGGAGATCAGCACAGGAAGGACAGGGAGCTGCTGGAGCCACTCCAGAGCAGGGACACCAAGGGCACCAGAGGAATGGAGCAGCTCTGCTGGGAGGAAAGGCTGAGGGAAATGGGATTGTTCAGCCTGGAGAAGAGAAGGCTTTGGGGTGACCTCATTGTGACCTTCCAGTGCCTGAAGGGAGCCCAGAGGAAAGATGGAGAGAGACTCTGGACAAGGGCCTGGAGTGACAGGAAAAGGGGCAATGGCTTCACACTGACAGAGAGCAGGTTTAGATTGGATATGAGGAAGAAATTGTTCCCTGTGAGGATGGTGAGGCCCTGGTACAGGTTTTCCAGAGAAGCTGTGGCTGCCCCATCCCTGGCAGTATCCAAGGCCCAGTTGGAAGGGGCTCTGAGCAACCTGGGATAGTGGAAGGTGTCTCTGACCATGGCAGGAGGGTGGAATGAGATGATCTTTTAAGGTCCCTTCCAACCCAGGCCTTTCTGTGATTCTTTCTCTCTGGCCTGAATGAGACAGAAGCAGAAATGTGTGCTAGGAAGCTCAGCTAGAACACTGGAAGAGTTGCAAGCTCTGAAAGGCAGGAGCTATGAAATGATCACATGCAGCCTATCTAGAAAGCACTTTACAAAGCAGGATCCAGATCAATATCACATTTAAAAGGTCAAATCTCCTTAGTTTGACCTCATGTCCTGCCTGCTTGGCTATCACAAGGTACCAAAATGCAAAGTTTTTTTGCACATGTCACCTCCCTTAACTGTTCCTGTATTCTACTATGATGATTTAATGTAAAAATACACAAGACTAAAGACACACCCCTTACCTGGCTGTGTACCCTAATTCTTGAACTTTTTCCTCCCATGT
Organism: Promerops cafer; assembly: GCA_013398275.1. Lineage (NCBI taxonomy): Eukaryota > Metazoa > Chordata > Aves > Passeriformes > Nectariniidae > Promerops > Promerops cafer. Next base: position 55,275 of record VZSE01006912.1, on the reverse strand, counting down.
GCTCTTGTTCCAGAATTGGGAATCTCCTTTGGTATGTGGGGCTCAGCACCAGCAGGCAGATCCATGGTACTTTTGCCATGAATTTGTTCTGCACATGAGTGGTGAATCTGGTGCTCCAGGGAGGTGCAGGAAAGGAACAGTTGCACTGTGTATGAGAGGGAGTCATAGGGCAGAGGCTCTGTGTGCCCACCTTGGTGCTGAATGAGGCACATGGGTGCTCACAAAGAATGGAGACCAAGCAGAATTGAGATCTCAAACCCAACCTCCAAAATACACCCTTGGCACAGTCCTGTGATGCTGAGTGTGAGATCAATCCCTGTGGCATCACCCCCTCCCAACTGCTGGGAACTGAAGCACAGAATGACTTGATCAGACACAGGAAACCTAGAGGACCCAGGAACTGTCCCTTTTATAGAAGTCTCTGCTGGGTGCTTTCCCATAAAACTAAGGCTCTTCTCAGAACCGTTTTCCCAGGGCCTTGCACTATGTGTTGCTGACTTTTACTGTAAAAAAGTTGGTTTTAAAATAATGACATTTTTCTTCTGAAAGTGTGACAGCAGCAGAGGGGAAGCCCTGTACATGTGTAGGTGAAGAAATGAGAATGTGCAACCAGAGAATAGGTGTTTATTCTCCCACACTTTCTGTTTTGCTTAACAGTACTAACCCCCCTTTACTTGCAAGCACTGAGTGCATCAGTGCCTTTTACTTTCAAGTTGAATCACAAGTAATTTTAATCTGCTTACAATTCACAAAGCACCTACACACTGCATTCCACACCTTTGTGAGCAAATTCCTTGTTCCTAATGATCACAGAATCATAGAATATACTGAGTTGGAAGGTACCCACAAGGATCATCAAGTCCAGCTCCTGGCCCTGCACAGCACCAACCCCAAGAACCCCTGTGCCTGAGAGCGCTGTCCAAACACTCCTGGAGCTCTGGCAGCCTTGGGGCTGTGACCATTCCCTGGGGAGCCTGTTCAGTGCCCCAGCACCCTCTGGGGGAAGACCCTTTTCCTGATACCCACCCTAACCGTCCTCTGACACAGCTCCAGCAGTTTCTTCAGGTCCTGACCCTGATCACCACAGAGCACAGATGAGTGCCTGCCTCTTCCCCTCCTGAGGAAGTTGTAGCTTCATGCCAGTTTCAATGAGACACAGCTCCAGTCTTCTCTCTTTATTCCTCACTCTGTCCCCATAACTAACTCTGACTTTTTGTTCCAGTCTTTATCTTGTCTAGTTCACTCCTGCTGCCTCCTTCTTGGTCTCCTGACCACGGCTTTCTGTTTCCCCTGTGCTGCAGTGGCAGCCAGACCTCTGAGTTGCCCCTAGAAACAGCCCTCGGTGTCCCTTGGCGTGGCTCAGGTTGGTCAGCAGGGGCAGCCTCGGGAAAAGCTGGGGTTTGTTCCTGTTTTCCTGGTGAGACTTGAGGAGGACCTTCTGTTCTCTTTGTGTCTCAGGTTCCAAGTAAGGGCTTTGAGGATTTGAATTTGGACTCTGAAATGTCACATCAGAAGTCACTACAGAGACACATTTTTTTTCAGGCATGGTCGAGACAATCTGCCTTTCCACCTCTTTGTTCTTATAATCAACTAAACTATTTTTTGCTAATGTCTAGGGAAAAACCAAAACAACAGTTTAACATCAGAATATTCTTTTCTGCTATGGACAAAGGTCTTGCACAGGTAACACATCAACTTAGTAATGTGGAAAAGTGATAATTCACTGAAAGCAAGGTCTTATCTGCTAAGAGCAGTTACAATGAATCACTTTTCTGACTGCAGAGCAAGTGCGTGTCTTACTTCTGGCTGCCCCCAGATGCTCAGGGCACTTTTATGCCATATTTCCACAGGGTGAGATCTCTTATGGTCACCTGTGGCAGCCTCCCATTCCCGTCATGAGGGGACAGTGCCAGCATGCATCCAGGAGGGCTGAAAGAAGTTAATAGTACAATCACAGATTTGAGAAAATCAGTATCTTCTACTTTGAATGTTTTTAATCTTTAATTCTTTCCATGCTCAAAAAGCTTTATCAGGAACAATGAGATAATTTGAACTCGGCCTCCAGTTCTTATTGTCTCTGTGACCACCTGATTATTTGCTCTTTCTTGCTTGTAGCTGCATCTCTCCACCTTCTGTGGAGGAAACAGCTGCTACTTCTCTTTTCTTGGGCCAGGATGCTGGTACTTTGTGTTTCATTTGGTACATACTGAAATCAATTTTTTTGACACAATAAGGAGGGTCCATCACCTTTGACAAGAGCAGAACTGAGCCAGCCTTCCTTCCTTCCTTCCTTCCTTCCCAGCAGGCTGTGGCACTCCTACTACAAAGAGGAATAAACATTTTAAAAAAAATGGAGATGTGGAAGGAATATACTTCAGTAAAAGAAAAGCAGAAAAGCTTCTTGTTTTCCTGAAAAGCAGCAAAAATACCTTGTTTCTTCAAAATCCTTCCATTTCAGCCACAGAGACTCACAATCCCTATGTACACTGCAGTGCACACACCAAGAGTTTTGGGAGAAAGTATTTATTATCTTCTTTTTTTTTTTCTCTCATTCAACAGTGTTATATGATAGATGGAGTCAGCTCCTTTGGGTTTTCCATGGCCTTCTTTCTAATCATAAGTCCTTTGAGAAATGTGGAGGAGGGGCCAGTCCCTTCTCTGAAGTTATGGGAAATGGAGACCGATTAAATCATAGGCTTTGCCCTGTCAGTAAAAATGTAAAAATGTCAAACATTAAAAAAACGTATTTCCATATTGGGTGATGTGTGGGGATTTTTCTCAGCTATAATTGCTCTAGCAGTATAAGAAAGCAACACAAGGTTTAGATTAGTCAAGCACATTTTTGCACTGTGTATATAATAACAAAACCCCCAGACCTGCCAACCCACCCCCAGGCCTTGAATTTTTGGTAGACTTTCTAGTAAAGTTCCCTCTACAGTGCTTAGGGGAGTCTTCAAGGGTGAGCTGATGAAGACATGCCTCTGGTACCATTTGCATTTTTACATCTTGAGCTCCACTGCCATCTCCTCTGTGTGAAATTTGTTCCATTAACACTCCACTCAGTGGGAGCAAGGACAGCCCCAGTTCTCCCTGCCCTGGAGCAGTACAGCTCCCCTCTGTCATGGCAGCTTTTCTTGTTGGTGGAATGCCACAGCAGCAACGTGAGCCCACTGTCCTCCCTGCCACACAGCCCAAGGTGTTGTGCTTCTGATTGCAGAGTGGAACCAATCCCAGATACCTACATGCATTGCTTCTTTACTTCCCCCATCTCAAAGGTCAGAGTAAGACCCTGAACAGGCCATGCCAATGTCTCTTTTCTGTCTTTGCTCTTCAAAAAATTCAAAATCAGCTCCTAACTATTTGTTGAGGCAAGCTGATAGCCCAGTGTGAGAAGTGGATGGTGCACCATCCTCGAGCAGTCATTTGAGGCAGGTAGTAAGAATTCAGCTCTGGCAAGAGAGCTGTCATTTTGCTAGCCATAGAAGATGGCTAAACCCCTAATTTGGATGGGTTGTTTAGCTTTTAAAGAGGAAAAGATAGGAGAAATAAATCTTATTAACTGTGAGTTGGAAGGTGTCAGACCTTGCCAGGGGTAAAGAGCTACTTCATAAGCACAAGGATGGCAGATTCTGGAGTGGGAGGGGGGGTGAGGGTGGGCTGGGCTGAAGAGGCTTCAACCAGCTAGAAGAGCATTTTCCATATGTCAGAGCAGAGGCTGCCAGCTTTGCTCCTGCTGAATGCTACCTTTCCCCATGATTAGTCCCATTGATTTTCAGCTCTGCTCACAGGGAGCTAGACCAGACCTCGTGCTTCAGCCCCAGGAAAGGAGCCACCCACTGCTGAGCTACCGCTGGGACAGACCTGTCTCCTTGCTGCTCTGGGAAGGGAGCAAAGCGTGACGGCTCTGGAGCTGGCACAGCACATGCTTCTCACTGCCAGATGCCTTGGGAAAGGAAATGAAGGATCCATCAAGTTCTCCCTTCTTCCCACTTGGGCTAAGGAAAGGGCATAGTCCGCACAAGGCTATTATTCCCCTGTGTGTGAGAAGCAAGACACAGGACAAGTTATGGCCCCTTACTCCTTGCATTGACATGCTGGCCATGATCTGGCCCAAAGTGAGGTGCTACTCTGCATGAAAAAGGGGCAGTGCCTGGCTCTCAGTGGCCAGAAGGTTTTACATGGCCCAGAGCATGAGGTCAGTGCAAGCCCCTTGAAGAAAGGTGTAGCGACAATGCATCTAGTGCATTTACTGGTAAACACAAAAGCCATTTACAAGAAGAGGGAAAAAGAAAAAAAAAAGAAGGAAAAGAAAAAGGCATGCATTTATTCTCAGGGCAGAAAGAGTGTATGTGCCATCGAGCACCCACTGAAAGGCAAAGAGTTGGTCTGCCACAATGCACCATTTGCTGGAGGTTTCAGCCCCTCTATGATATTATGGCTGGTACCTCAGAGACCTTGTTTTGCCTACCAATGTAATTGGCATGGCCTGGATGCTTTTGATGGGGTTTTAGCTGCTCCCCAGCAAATCTGCTGAATGATTCTGTGGGACCTGTGGGTGTGCAAAGCCCCCATATTCCTCACTGACCTGCCCCTCTGGCTTGCTTGTCATGCGATTTACACTAACTAGCACTGTCCTTGTAAGGCTAAGGTAAGAAGTGAAACCCCTTTCTTTTCCCCTTAATTGTTCCACTGATTTTACAGTTACCAAGCTGTAAAGCACCTCATCACTCTTGTTAATTCTTTCTTCCTTTTGAGCTGCCAGTTAGTAATCAATTATTACCCTTGTCATTCATGCTGCAGCACAGCAGCTGGTCACAAGAAGCCTCTGTTTCATTGGGCTGGAGCCAATCAAGTCTCTCCAGCTGTCCCTTGCTGCTCTGAATCATAATGTACAGTACTTGTTGCTTTACAACTTCCTTTACCAGACTGCTTTAAAAAAAAAAAAAAAAAAGAAAAAAAGTTTTTGCTCCCAGTTCTACCCTCGTGGCACATCTGGCTGCTGGAGGTTAAACTAAACTCCCCAGCACTGTATTTTTATGAGGGGTGGGGGAAATACCCTCCTAATGTTAGCACAACAGATATTTTTGTCATATTCTCTGTTTTATGCAATGACTGCATTGATATAAAGACTGCTGATAGATCAAAGGTTTCACTGGTAAAACGATATGAAAGGCAGAGACATTAACATCCATCAAGGTCCTGTTAGGATTTGCAGAACAGGGGTTCTGGGCCTCCCAAGTGAAACCTAGCAGGAAGGTCTGCGAGCCTGCATAGCAAATGAAAAGAAAACAAGAGAGGGCACACGGAATATTGGAGGAGGTAGTGACCCACAAAATAGTAGCAATTCGAGCTGCAAGGCACCCTGATTGAATTGCAGTGGAGGCAAACACTCCCAGGCTTGCCGGTCTTGTTCCGAGGCGATGTGCTCTGAGCTATCAGCTGGGCTTTCAGAGTGGCAAACGACAGTACCACCAGCTTGCCTGGCTGTCTTTGTTCCCAGCTCCCACTGCTTGCTGTGGAAATAAGAAACCTTGTGAAAATAGCCAAGATGAGAAGTACTGAGGAGAAGCGGCTTGTTTTGGGGAATCGAGATTATCATCCTGTAATTTACCTTCCTCTCTGTGCAATTTAATCAAAACGAAGAAAACTATTTCACAAGTCTGCTACTGATTTGGGTATTTTGATTGGCTTCAACCAATAGTCACAGGAATAAAAGTTTGGGATACATCTTTCCCAGTTACTTCTTTTCCTCTCTCATCTGTCCCAAGGAACCAGTTTCATGGGAGCACTAGGCAACAAATTAAGGTGTGGTCTAACCTCCACTAATTACCACCTGTTGCAAGATTTTGTCCCCCTGATGCTTAGAAACACAATTAGTGTTAACTATGTGATGTCCACCAGTGGCATTATGTAAAAGTGTGTAGGTTTTGTTGTTGCTGCAGCTGAAACCAATAAACTCCACTCTGCCAAACTGAGTACAAAAAGGGTTTAACAAGAGCACCATGCAAATCATAGCAGTCAGTGAATGCTTGCCATGCTTAGTAAGAGTTTTCATCAAAATTGAGAGCTGTAGAGAGGTAAAAAGCAATGCAATGCAGTCACCTGTATTCCATGTAACAAGTCCTACTGCTCTGGCTTCCCAGCTCTTTGTGCTAAAGCGCCTGGGTGGTGATGGTGCTGCAGTGCTCTTCATACTGACACAGGAGTCTTGGAAAGGCCAGCATCATGGGATGCAGTGCTGTGCAGGTGTATCACATGGAGATGAGACAGCACAGGTGTCAGGCCAGGTGTAGATCTTAAGGAACTGTAAAACACAATCACAGAATCATTTAGTTTGGAAAAGATCTTCAAGATCACCTAGTCCAGCTGTCTAATCACCACTGTGTCAACTAGACCCGAGTACTCAGTGCTACAGCCTGTCATGTCTTGAACACCTCCAGGGATAGTGAGTCTGCCACTTCCCTGGGCAGGCCCTTCCAAAGTTTAACAACCCTTTCAGTGAAGAAATTCCTTCTGAGGTCCGACCTAAACCTTCTCTGGTGCAGCTTCAGAGCATTTCCCCTTGTTCTGTTGCTGGATTCCTGGGAGCAGAGCCTGACCCCCACCTGGCTGCACCCTCCTGTCAGGGAGTTGTGGAGAGTGAGGTCTCCCCTAAACCTCCTTTTTTCTGCCCTAAACACCCCAAGCCCCCTCAGCTACTCCACATATGACTAATTCTAGAAAAAGGGTAATTTCAGCCTCCCCTTCAGTTCTAGCAGCTCTGCTCAGAGGAGTGAATGTCTCTGATGTGGAGGTTGTGATGGCCGAGCACTGTGACAGGTAGGCTGCTTTTGGACCCCTAAGAGCCCCCCAGGCTGCCCTGATGATGTCCATATGGCCCAGCCCAGCACTGTGTAGAAGGCCCTTTTGAAAGGCAGGGCGTTTTGTCATTGTGCACTTTCAGGGTGGGATTAGTTCTTGGTCAGGGGCCAGCACCCGGGTGTGCTCTGCTGGTGTCGTCCTGGTTTGCCATCAGTGCCCTGCTTGGACACAGAGTGTGCTGGGGTGTGATGCTGTTCAACACACTCTCGAGGAAAAGACAAGCTCAGGAGTCCTCTTCAAAGAGCAAAAGTTTTCAAAGAAAGGCCATTTCTCATTTTTCAGAAAAAGGGGCCTTTTCCACGGGTATATTTGGGAATATGATGCCATGAAATCCTGTAGGCACAGAGTTGACACAGACATGCCCTGACTGTCAACTCTGAGGGTTTTCCAAGTTTTCTGGCCTCCCAGCACATTCTCTAAGCTTCACCTAGTAGAATTAGTCCTTAAAAGCAGTGAGGAGAAGCACGTGACAAGGAAAGACAGAGAGCTGTGTGCTTCTGGTGTTCCATATTGTCCTGGAAGAACTGCTGGCCAGACTCTATAACCTCCATCACTGAGGACGTGGCAAATTTGCACAGAATATTTGATTGATCTCCATGCTGTAAAAAAGGAAGTCTTTTGAAACAGACTAATCTTAAAAGTATATTTTGGAGTTATTTGAACTTTGAGGAATAAAAAAAAAAAAAAATTACTTTTTACATGCTTCTCTAAATGACAAAAATAAAACCCTTTTCAAGAAAAAAAAAGGCATTTTTTTCCAGTACAGAAGGTGTTTGATCTTATTAAAACACTCCATGACTCCTTTTTTTTTCCAGATCCATCACTTTGCATTGCATTTAATATTCTCCCATTGCTGTGTGCTTGTGTCCATACACATTATTAACATGAAATAAGCAGTCATGGTGAACTCCATCTTGCTACACGGCGTAAACTTTCACAATGAAATGTGAACAGTATTTTGTAAAAATAATAGAATATGCACCTAAATATATCATAGGTACATTTGGAATTATATGAACTAATATTAGCATGTCTACTGGAATAAAAATACTGGGTGTTTCTTAGGTTGCAGAGAGGAAGAGAAGGAAAGGGTAAGGCACCTTTTACACTTCACCTCCTGCACAGATCTGGTGGAGAAGACTGTAAATTTTCTTCGTCTTCTCTGTCCCAAAAGATGAGCTTCAGATCTAGTTCCTAATCTTATTATTATGGGATCCACAGTAGAGTAGGACGATTGGATCAGGCATTCTTTCCTCTCTGGAATATCTCTACCCCAATCTGCCTGTTACCAGTAGAGTCAGAGCTGGAAGAAAAACGTTCCAGGAGCCAAGGAAGGAGAAGTTTGCATGATTTGAAGAAAAACTCTTATACAATTTCACATTTCTCTGGAAATTCAAGTCAGGATTCAGCTCACCTACCATCAAGTGTCCAGGTGAGACTGGACACTGGGGCTATGGATGCCTAAAGGAAATAGTGGGAATGACAGTGGTCTTGCCTGTCTTTATGCATCTTTTTGAGCTGTGTAGGCTTCCCTTGGAGCCCCCAGATCACAGAATCACAGAGTGGTTTGGGTTGGAAAGCGTTTTAAAGATCATCCCATTCCAATACCCTGCCATGGGCAGGGTCACCAGTCAATGGACATGAACATGGACTCCTAGTTTGGGTGTTCTGATCTCTCTTAGATGTCCTTGCTCTGAAAGGAAAAACTGTCTCCATTATTCAGCTCATCCGAAATTATGAATTTCTGGTTGTAGTTTAACACTGTGATGAATCTTGCTGTAGGATTTGTGACATCAGGTCACAACTATCCCTCCACAGGACACCAAAGTCAGTGTTGTGTCATCTCACCTCGTTGGTTCAAGCTGTTGAGAGGTCAGTCCTGTACCAGCAGGGTTTATGTTGTGTCAGGTGTTGTGCATTGCTGCTGTCCAGCTTTGTGTTAGATCATGCACTTGTGATGGCTCCCCAACAATACTCAAGGCAAGAAGCTTCTTAAAGAAGTGATCCCATCAGGAATGGCAACACTGCCATTGAACACTGCCACTGAATGGATTTTTGTTATTTTTTTTGAAGCAGCTCTATGGTTCTAATATTACAGTTCAACTTTTGCTGTTTGTGTGGCACTTTGCAAGTACCAGCTGCATCTGCCTTGAAAGAGAGATTTTTGTGAGATTTCTGAATATAAACTTCCACACCCTGAGTTTTATTCTGTTCAGCGTGACTCCTATAGCACTACCTTTTCCTTTCTTCAACTAATACCCATACCATTTTTCTTCTAAATCTTGATTTCCAGGAATTTTGCCCTCCCCTCTCCCCCGGAATCAGAGGTTTGTGGTTAACAGCTTCCTGGATACACAGCCTGCCTTACACACTTTGCAAATGAAAGACAACATCCCACTGACATAAAAATCAAGTCTGATAAAAACACAAAGGAAAATACAGAACAGGGAACTACCCAGATGTGAGATATTGGACTAATTTCTCATCTTGACTGGACTTTGTGCTGTGGAAATGAGAGTGCTGGTGATCATGGGAAAAGTGCTACTGGCTTTTCTCGTCATAATAAGCTGGTCTTTTCAATATAGTCTGGTGGCTCATTCACTTTATAGCTACAGTTTTCTATTCAGTTTGATCAGCCACTTGGAATTCCCAAGTGTCAGCTGCACAGTTTAAAAACTGCTTTCCAAAGGATAATTATGCAGACCTATTTTTAGATTCCTAAGTACCTGCTTTTAGAAGCAGAATTGTGGATTTAGGCACCCATCTTTGAAGTGTAGCCCACAGCAATGCATTGCTACCCAGACTCCCAACCTGGGGAATGAGGTAGGAGGATGACACTGTGTGTTTGTCCTGTGTCAGTGTCTCTCCATGGCTTGCCTATTGCCAAAGACTTTACACACTTCCATAAACAAATGTCTCCACAAGAACTGGGATGAGGCAATATCAGCTCTCAAATCCATGGCTGTAATTTGGTGAAAAATTTACCCCACTGCCTTCAATTTTCCATCTTGCTTTGGGCTGTGGTCACCCAAGGATTTGTCCATGTTTACTGGACAAGCCATACTGCTTAGAAGTATTTTGGGTTTACCAGATCCCCCTGCATCAGCTGCAAATGCCACCTACAAGGAACAGAGAGAAATCCATTGTGAGAAACCCACATCTGGCACTTGATTAGAGCTTTGGAGCATTTTGAAACTCCTACAAAAATGACAAGATTCCAATTTCAGAGCATCCCTGACTCAGTTCATGACCTTAGTTGTCCTCTAGGATTTTTTCCAGACTGCAATGACCCATTTTCATTGGGCCACTTTGCGGAGTGAGTTCTCACTGAGATTTTCCTCAGCTGCAGAAATCTCCAAGACATCCACCCAGGGTCATGTCATATCTTAAAGGTTATCTTGCACAGTTAAGCTTTAGGTCTGCTGGACACAAGTGAGGCTCTCTGAAGCTACCTACACCTTTTCTGTACCCTACTTCATTCACTGGGGCATTTTTTCTCCCCCTTTATCCAGGCAACTAGGATTGCCATTTCCAATTTGTGGTTGCTCAGTGAGATTTCTAGAGGAAATCCTTCATTTCACTAGTGCTGGGAGCATCCTTACCTATAATGCTCCCTTTAGAGGCATCCCCATTGTTTGACTGGTCCCATTATAGAACCAGTAACTGCCCAGGTAGTGTTTGGTTTGACAGACATTTAAAATCACCTAGCACTGCTGCCTAAAGAAACAGCCCCACTCTTGCTCTGTGTCTGCTGGCCACTCTTTTCCTCTGATCTGGATTAGTAGGGGAAAAAAATTGACTTAAACACACTAAAGAAAAATAGTATTTTTTTTCAGTTCCCCAGGACATTTCACCTGGCTGCAGAAAGACCCATACTAGCAGAAGGGAGGAGTGGTACAGGAGACCAGATCTGCTGCTTTCAGTGTTGTCAGCCTCAAGGACTTGTAGAAGTGCAACTTAAAGGAAAATATTTGTAAAAAGTACTGCAAAATATTGGGAGATTATTATTGTAAAATATTGCAAAATTACTTTGCATCTCATGACTATCCTGACTTTCTGTATGCAGTGCTTTTTGTTGGGACACTTCCTTTGCTTTTCTGGACCATAAAGATATTTGTAGGTGTTGATCACATTGTTCTTAGCTGTAAGATTGGAGGCTGCACAGATTTATGCTGTGAATAAGAGGATTTTATTTTGTGTTCAGTAATTTCTAGTGCAGATTCGAGGGGTTCCATACAAGACTCTTGCAGCTGATGAATCACATAAGGACAAGTAAGATTTTCCTTTCCTTCCAGACTGGAAATCTCTTCTTCTCTCTGCAAACGTGTCTTGATATTTCAGCCAAATAGCTCTTGTTATTAATAAAGACCCATCAGAGATTTTAATCTAAATCCCAAACATATATCCTCATTAAGAAGAAATTCTTCCCTGTGAGGGTGGTGAGGCCCTGGCACAGGCTGCTTGGAGAAGTTGTGGATGTCCCATCCCTGGAAGAGTCCAAGGCCAGACTGGATGGGGCTCTGAGCAACCTGGGATAGTGGAAGGTGTCCCTGCCCATGGCAGGGGGTGGGACTGGATGATCCTTAAGGACCTTTCCAACCCAAACCATTCAGTGATCCTGTGATTAGACCTCCATAGTGATGTTGTCTGACAGAACCATCCCTTCCCCTGGGGGACATTTAACTGAATTCAGAAAAGGTGTGAAAGTCTTGTCCTCCAAACTGCAGCTGACACTCAGGTGACACCTGTAACCAGAAGATTTTTTATTTTGTTTAATTAGTTTTCATCATCTATTTGTTGGAAGTTATAAAGGTTGAAGATGTGGTCAAAACATCAGTACGATGGTGGTGCTCTTTCTGTACTGGTAGAATTCCCAGGTTTCTGGTTCTCTACTGGAAGACTTTGTAAATGGCACAAATTCTCACGCTGCCTGGTTATTTCAAATTTGATGTTGCTTTGGAGTGTTTTTCCTATGGCATCCCCTAATTTGGACCCTGCAGAACCAGATGTTTCCTTTTATGTTGCTACCGATCACAGGAAAGAAAAAAAACAAAACTAATGTGCAAAAAATTTGGCAAGTGACAGCTTGAGCACATAATTTTGTAATGCTGAGCCTGTGAGCCTCATACTAAACTAGTTCCAAAACAGGATGTTGCAGTGCATGTCTAATATCCCTTTTCTACCACACCCCAGAGCAATTTCTGTTGCTATCTGAGCTATGAATTACATTAAAAAGCAGCAATCAAATCTCACAAAGAAAGATTATATCTACTTCAACAAGCAGCAGACACAGGTTTCATCCATCTTGCTGGAACAGATGAACACAAAGGTGTTGCACTTTGAGACACTGTGCAGTGAGAGCCCCCCTTCCCTCCCAATGCCCTGACAGTTGTGTTACTACAGCGACAGAAACAATCATCCTGTTTGTTAGTCATATCCAAAACTCAGACTTGCAGAGCAGAGTTATCCTTTCCCATTGCTGCTCCCATCATCTAAATAGAGCCAGGATAAAATTCAGATCTTAATCTGGTCAGTCATATGGCAATCCACGCCATCCTTGATTATCAGCTCTTGTTCCCCAGCAGTGAATATGCCATAGTTCATTCCACAACAATCTCAGTTTCAGGATATGGTTATTAGCAAGGTTTTGAGGGGTTTATTAACATTGTCTCTTGGTGTTTGGGATGTCACAATTTGTGTAGCTTGGGGAAAAGCACTTAAAAAAACCTCCGTAGTTTGCACTTTTTCTAACAACAGGCTGCTATTTATTATTGGCAAGAACAGAGCACGGGCTTTAGAATTTAAGCAAAAAAGACCTCTGGCAATGAGGAAATGAGCCTAGACATTTTTCATGAATGGGTTAGAGCTGCTTAACTCTGACTGGCTTGTTTTCTTTTCTTCCTATTCACATCACTCAAGTCCCACCTTCCTGCCTTAAAAGGCATCTCGTTCCCTGGCAGCAAGACAAGTATCTGTTTGATGTCAGCACCCTTTTATTTGCTTAAAAGCATCTTTTTTTCAAGGCAGTAAATTGAAAATGACTACCGCGTCGAGAACTAGCCAATTTCCAGCACTCTCTGCAGAACTGCTCTGCTTTCACATTTGAGAGTTATCATTAATTTTCTAATGAATAATGAGATCAGAGAGCTTGCATGCTGTATTATGTGTAGGAAAATGCTTATGTAAATCAGTATGGCTGTGGTAGCTTCCCAGGGGAACTTTAAAGCTTATCATATCATTAAATCTGATAACAATTCATTTTTTTAAAAAGTAATGCAAGAAAAAAAAGGTCTATTCACTGCCTGTTTGTAATAATATGTTTATAATATGAAAGAGAAAGGAAGGCTGCAAGATCATATATGAGAAAATGCAACTAGAAATTCCTTAGGCTTTGCAAGCTGCACCCAGTGTGGAGGAAAAAAGCACTCACTGTATTTACATAGCAGAACCTTGTGAAATATATTGATTGTAATGAGAACATTGTCATCGTTCGGTATGGATTTCACTTTTCCAGGCTCCCTGCAACAGATTCCAAAGCTTTTCTAGCACTACACTCCCAGGGACCTCAGGGGGACCATCCTCATGTTCCCCTTCTTCTTCCTTCCCATGTGAATAATGAGCTCAATGAAATTTTAACTTGTTTTTGGCATCTTAGTGACAGGGATGCTTATGAATCGTACTGGGGCTAAAGACATCAGGATACCATTTTTCCAGCAGACAGACAGCTGCTCCATGGATTCTAGTCATCATGTTAACCACATAGAAAACTTTTAATTAGTCTTCCTGTTTCCTTCTTCCCCTGCTTTGTGCTGAATATAAACAGCATTTGATTTGCCAGGACTGTGCAAGCTGCAGCGTGTATAGTGGAAGCATCACCAGTGCCCCCACAAAGTCAAAAGTCTCAGTGTCCCTTTTATTTCCTTGGGATGAACTCAGACAGAAATATGCCTATTCTCATGCCCAGGTGTACAGTGAGTTTAGATTGGATATTAGGAAGAAATTGTTCCCTGTGAGGGTGGTGAGGCCCTGGCATAGGTTGCCCAGAGAAGCTGTGGCTGCCCCTGGATCCCTGGAAGTGTTCCAGGCCAGGTTGGAAGGGGCTCTGAGTAACCTGGGACAGAGGAAGGTGTCCCTACCCATGGCAGGGGGTTGGAACTGGATGAGCTTTTAAGGGCCCTTCCAACCCCAGCCATTCTGTAATTCTATGATGAGTGAAGTTCCTGCATCTCCTCCCATCCCCTGTTCCTAAGGCCACAGTTGAGCCTGAGGAGGTGAGATATGTTCTTACCACTGTGTCCATGTGGGGTAATCAGGCTCAACTCATTGAATAATGACTAAAAATATTTTGCTTTTTGGAGCTCTTTCCCCCCTGAGTCTTAAAGTACTTTGGAAAAAACCAAATTCCTGCTTCCTACTAATGCAAAGATGGATTTAGGAGGAGGTGTGCCCCATTAACCCAGCCTGATGTGACACATCCTTTTGCTTCACAAGGTAGTGGATTGTGACCTCCACCACCCATCTGCGAGAAGTGAGTACCACTGAGACTTGGGGGAACACAGGTGTGCTGATAGGAAGCCAGGAGCTTCCTCTTTTTAATCCAGATCATCCCTTCTGCCACGTTAAATATTAGCTACATGTTTTTCCACATTTGTCAGAAAGGGGGAAAAGAATGCATCTGTTCCTCAGGGATGATGAACTGAAATTGGCCCTGATTCAGGGGAAAAAAGTCTATTCAGCACAGCACTTAAACTGAGACATAAGTGCCAGCCTGAATAGAGATGGAGTTAAGCCTCTGTTTAAATGCTCTCCTGAGCAGGGGTCATTAGCACCAGCTCTCTCCCTGCACAAAGCATTATTCCTCATGGAAGCAGCCAGCATTCAGATGGGCATCCAAACTTTGGGGGGGCTTGCTTTACCTCAACCATTTTCTGCTGCTCCCCGCAGGCCAGTTGGCTGCTGCACACTTGGGGATACGAAGGGAAGGCTCCCAGCAATCTGCCAGAAGAGCCATTCAAGCCTCAAGTGCTGCTTTGGAGGGCAGTGGCATGAGGTGGGGATTCCATGTGAGGCAGGTGGGGACTCCCTTTGAACTCCAGGAGTAATGAACACCTTTTGCTGTTGGATACCTGCTCAAATTATTATCAAATGGCAATACTGAGAAAAACTCTGAAGTGACACAAACATTCTGGCAGATTTAAAAATAAATCTGATCTTCTTCTGTGATCAGCATAAATATCTGAATATTGCCTGTTAAACTCTGAATAAAATTGATTTATCCATAAAAAGTTTTACCAAATATATGGATTAATTAAAAAATCTTTTCAAACATTTTCCCCTCCCCAGCAGAAAATTTTTGATGCATTCTTCACCTATGGAACCTTCTTGAGTTCAGCTATTTGAACACCACTTGGATCCTTGGGGGTGATTTATGGCTGTAACTCACAGGTAGATTTTTTTGATTTCCCAATGTTCTTGGGAGGAGTTGTTATGAGTTTGAAAAGTATTTTGGTTGTTGTTTTGTGCAGTCAAAGGCAAAATATCCATAAGAACTGTTGGACTCAGCTGCCTCTCTGTCACACAAGGTGACAGAAGGTTTGTAGTTATGTGACAGAAGGGCAGGAAGAACAGGCCTGCAAATGAAACATTTCTAAATTAAATTTAGATGTATGTTCTTTGTGCTAAAGCATTTGAATTGGGCAAAAGAAATACAGAATACATGAAGAAAATCAAGTGAAACATTTTCTTGATATTTGGATTTTAGCTAGGTGTCAATTCTATGGAATATAACACTCCATTGCTAGGAATTAAGGTCATCTTAATAACCATTAACAGGATTTACCTTGGGGTCAGGGATTGTTATGTGTCAGGATAAGGTTTTATTGATGGATTTGACAAAGGTATTCAAAGTAGTGACTGACGTGTAACCAGTTTGCCTTTACACTGCAAATTAAAGTTTTCCAAGGACCTTGGAATAAGAGTTATTTTTACAGCAGTGAAAATAGAAAGAAAATTGAGCCCTGCATTGCAAACACCTGTAATGTGATATGGCTGGACAACAGCTCTTCAAACTCTTCCCTCAGCCTCAGATTTCTGAATTTAACATTAAAGGTTACCTGAAGATATCTGGTTCTGCTTTTAAGCTCACGTGGACCAACCCCTTGATCTGTAAACAGTCCCACTACACATCACCCTTTGGAGAAAGGTGTTCCTCTTTTTTGGAAGTATATTCCTGGCTTCTGTGGTGATTCATCAGTGCCAGGAAACTGCATCCTCCATGAGCTTACAAGACTATTCAGTTATGCAATATATAAAGCTCTGTCATGGGATTGTGAGAGTGATTTTGTTTTGATGGCTGAAATGGGCCAATCCTATAGAGCTATGATGGTGTTCTTTCTGACACACTCTTCTTATTTCAAGGAATGTCTACTTCTATATCATGCTGCATTCCCAAGAAATAGTCATGACTTTCACCCAAGCATTTGAATGAAGTAAAAATGTTACATCCTTGACATTCCACTTCCATGATGTAATGAACCAGCTGATGTGTAAATGAAGGGTAGCTCTAACTGCTGGAGGTGATCAGAAAGGACTGGCATTTAACAAATGTCAACAGTTTCAGTGAGCTTCCTGTGAGTCAGTCTAACAGTGACATTTTTCATTCATAAAGCTGGACAGTCACACTCAGGGACAAGGCTGAGAAATCCTTGAGAGATCCCATCTACAGAGCTGCATCCAGCCCTGGGCCGAGCACAGCAAGGACAGGGAGCTGCTGGAGCCACTCCAGGGCAGGGACACCAAGGGGATCAGAGGGATGGAGCAGCTCTGCTGGGAGGAAAGGCTGAGGGAATTGGGATTGTTCAGCCTGGAGAAGAGAAGGCTTTGGGGTGACCTCATTGTGGCCTTGCAGTGCCTGAAGGGAGCCCACAGGAAAGATGGAGAAAGACTCTGGACAAGGGCCTGGAGTGACAGAACAAGGGGCAATGGCTTCACACTGACAGAGAGCAGGGTTAGATGGGATATGAGGAAGAAATTGTTCCCTGTGAGTGTGGTGAGACCCTGGCACAGGTTTTCCAGAGAAGCTGTGGCTGCCCCATCCCTGGCAGTGTTCAAGGCTGTGTTGGATGGGGCTCTGAGCAACCTGGGATGGTGGAAGGTGTCCCTGCCCATGGCAGGTGGGTTGGAACTGGATGAGCTTCCAGCTCAAACCATTCTTTGATTTTGTGGTTCTGTGACCTATGAATGTGTGCATGGGGTGAGGACTAATTTGGGCTCTGTGATTTGGGCAGTGTTATAGGGAAGATGTGAAACTGCTTCACCCATATCCAGTGGGAATATTCCAGTAGCCCAGAGCTGAATCTCTGCCAGTCATCCTCCTCCAAATTGCTCATGCTGACCAATTCCCAACTATGTCCAGGCAGAAGGGGCCCCAGTCAGTGGGAACTGAGGAGCAGGGGAGCAGGAGCAGTGGAACAGCAGCAGGGGAGCAGGAGCAGTGGAACAGCAGCAGCAGCCAGCTGTGCATCAGAGCGGGAGAGCCGTGAGCTGGAGAATTGGGATCAGAAGACCCTGAGAGGGAGAGGGGCCCTCCCTGTAGCTGGCAGGGCACCAGCCATAGCTGTAGCACAAGAACACAGGGCACTGGCCTTCAGGCAGGACACTGGGATGGAAGCATCCCAACAGGATGCCTCTTTTATTGCTCTTGTATGGGCTGCCACAAGGGCTGGGCTAGGAAGGGTTGTTTTATTCCTTCTCTGAAACCATTGCAAAAGTTGTGCCCAGGGTAATTGCAGAGCTTTGTTCTGGCTTCTCTAGCACAGTTACTGGTGGTTGATTCATTGAAAGCTGCAAGTGTTGGTGCAAACGCAGTGAGGGCTGCAGTCTCTGAAAAGCTGCTGAGTCTCTTGGTGCACCTCAGTTTCATGTATCTCCCCACATTAGCACAGGGTGGCAAAGGGCTGCTGTGCCCCAATTTGGGGGGAGAATATGAGTACATATGAGAGTGACAGAGGTTGCATGGACACTGCTTCCAGTTCCAAGGATTTCCCAAATCCTGCACTGCTTGAATTTTGGGTTCTTATTTCCTTTTTTTACTCTTTTGCAGTAGTAGTCTTCACTCAGTCTGTTTTCAAGCATTTCTGTGCAGCTGAGGGACAGAATATTACCATCTGGGAATATGAGAGCTGAGATTCACACTGGTTTACAGAAATCCAGAACCTCCAGGTAAAAATTCAGTAAATATTACTCTGATTTACAAGTATATGATGGGAAGCAACAGTATTTTGTGTTTGGATATAAATCAAGGGCCTCTACATGTAGGTATTAGGTAGATTCCCTCCAGTAAGTATTCCTTTTCTGAGTCCTAAAGATTGATAGAAACTGAAGGTAGCTGACTTTTCAACTGAAGAGAAGGGTTGTTGCTCATGCTGTCTCCTTCTGGGATTTTCCAGGCTCAGTAGGCAGGATGTATCCCAGTTGTTTGGCCCTAACACCACATTTGGAGCAACTGTGGTGTTAGGAGTTTTGCAGTCTGGAGCTGGGAGTTAAGAGACACTGGGATGCTGGAATGAGGGCTAGGAATAAAAGTCTAATTTTCCCTGTATGAAAAACACAGGAATTATCTAATCCCAGCTCTGGCTGCCCCCACGGCAACTCCAGTGACACAAATAGATGTAGGGTATTGCATTACATCATTAGGACAAACCCTAATGGGTTTATTTATGACCCAGGCAAAGCCAGACAGAGTGAGATTCTGATCTCTGCTTACCTGGTGTAAAGTGGGAGTAAATGCAGAGATAAACGGACATAACAAAGATTAGAGCCTGGCCTCTTTGTCTGTAGCTGGTTTTAGAAGCAGCTGGCTTTTAGAAATTACAGATGTCACATAAATCACTGGTAACAAAGTGGTTCTGGACTCCAGCCTCCAGCAGCTTCTGACCATCTATCTCTGTAAAAGTGATGGTTCTCCATGCAGCTGGTTTGTGTCCAGAGGCTTTCAGCTGAGCAGAGTGGACAATCCTCCATCTCCCACAGCCTCAAGGAAGCAATGAGATTTGTGTAGCACATGCAATCAGAAGGAGGCAGCTCATGAGATGCCATCTGATCAGAGATGGGGCTCCAATAACGGAAGTCTGCTGAGCACAACACAGTCATATCTCATCTGCTGAGCTCTGGAGGGAGAAGGGTGTTGGACAATAAGTAGCCCTGACAGCAAAGTAGATCTTCCAGTGAGATATGGCTTGGTACTGACTGATGTCACAGCTCTCTGAATACAGCCAAGGCAGAGGAGGTAAATAGGTGTGAATAAATACATCTCACTCTTCCATAAGCACCTTGAGAGGAGGAATGTAGAGTGTTTGCTGTTCTCTTATATTAAACATGGCTTTCATTTTAAAAGACCCTGATATTCTACCTTCAAAATAACCTGAGGCTACACTGATTTTGGCTGTGCTCATCCCAGAATAATGATCGTGGGGCTGTATCCTCTGTTTTTGGTTCCAGGGCTGTGGGGCAGTGTATTTCACTAAACAATTAGTTACCTGTCTGGGAAGAGTAAGAGATGAGAGTATTTATACTCAGGTTACATTGAGAAGAAGGCCATTTTTGTGCCCTGAAGCTGCTGTAAAGATCAGCTCATCGAAGGTAAATATGGGCTTAATTTTTAGTAGAATGTTTGAGGAGTAGCTTAACTAATAAGGGGGGTTTTTTTATTGTTAGAGTTGCTAAAAGATGATGTCTACCTTGGGTCAGATTGTTTTCAAACTATAGAAATTGCTTTAGCCCCATCAGCAGTAGTTTGCACTAGCTGAAGATCTCACACCTTCACTGATCTTAAATTGCAGAAACTTCCAGGTTGCTGTTACTGGACTGCAGCTTTTGCCTCCTTTGATATATGTAAATGTGATACATGTGATACATGTAAATTTTGTTGTCTTCTCCAGAGTCTCACATAGGCCTATCACCAGTGCAAACAATGTATTTAATGTGTCTTAATGAATGTTACACTTCCTGGTATCTGTTGCAATGTTTATACTTGAGAAGACTAAGTCTGATTTTCTCAAAGGAAAGCTGAGACAATTTGGTTATGTTTCGTGCTACCAAAATGGGCAAAAGGTCCTGCCAGCCAAAAACCCCCACCCCTAAAACATGTTACGGGCAGCTGAGCACACACAGTCTTATAAAGACAAGTTGAGTTCATTACTTCAGTATTTATTGGTGTTCCTGTTTGGAAATGGCCTCAATTTGAGCCAGGGGAGGACATCAGGAGGACTTTCTTCATGGAAAGCGTGGAAGGCATAGGAACAGGCTCCTCAGGGAGATGATGGAGTCACAGTCCTTTGTTCAAAAAACAACCGGATGTGGCACTCAAAGCCATAGTTTAGTTGACAAGGTGGTGATATAGTGACTCCATCTCAGAGGAGTCCAAGACTAGACTCCATCTCAGAGGTCTTTTCCAACCTAAATGATTCTGTGATTCTGTGTGGTTCTGTGAAGGTGTCAGGGTTTGCAGAAATAAAGGCCTAAGTTCTGCTTGTGTGAGATTGTCAGCAGCCTGCATTTTGTAGGTTGCAGAGAGGATCTCTCTCAGGATGGACTAAAGACAGAGATGCAAAGAAACCTGCTCCACCTTCCTGATTTGCAACTACATTTCACTGCACTTGTCTGTTGTTTTTGGAAGTGTCTTTTTCAAATATTGGGATATCCTGGGATCACTCTATTCATTAACCAGCTAGAACTGAGCAGGAGGGGGGTGGCTGCTCTGCCTAAAGCACAGTTGGGGCTTTTTGTCATGTAGGAGTACCTGGCAGCTTTGCAAAGGACAACAAATCATTCCTTCCTAATGTGAGAGCAGCAGGATCCAGGCGTGTTGGTGGAAGGCAGGGCCACTGCATCAGAGGGAAGAAGTTGCTGACACCCAAAGAAATGAGAGAGGGTGTGATAGGAAAGAAAAATATTTTGAAAAATTTTGTTTGCAAGTGGGGGCTGAAGAGCTCTGAGAAAACCAGGGGATTAAACATTTTTCCTTTTCTCTAAGAAAATCATTTCCAAAGGGTGGAGCTATAAAATACCTCGATGTTACAGTTAGTATTTCAGTAAAATATTGTTGTTAAGACAGAGGTCTCTGCACATAGAATCTCTCCTGACTCCCTATCCCTTGTGGAAATTCTCTCACTTCTCCATTAAAGGGATCAAAATTTGGCCTAGAGTAGATGCCAGCCATAGACTGAGCTTTTAAATGTTTCCAATTTCATGTGAGAGAGTTGCAATTTTCCTTAGAGGGGGAGTGACCATGAAATTCCCTGTGGAGAGCCGGAAGACCATGTGAAGGTGCCCTTCAAAGAGTTGTTTTGTGAAGGGTATGGTGTCTGTCTGACATCACAGTTGCTTTCCTGGCTCTTCTGACTGGTGCTGCTTTCCCCTTTCTGAGAGACTGGGCACGGTGGTCAGGATGCTCCAAGATGATGGGCAGAAAGCTCCCAGCAGGAAGGCACTAAGAGGGTCACTGCCTGGGAAAAGGGGCTCCTGTTTTGGAGAGGGATGTACGAGGGGCATGGTATGGCTCCCAAAGCAGGCTTCTGTGCTGAGCTTTTGCTTCTGCAGCCTCAGCCCTCCCCAAATCCCTGTCTGCAAACAGCCTGGTGGGATGGGAAGCTCTTTAAGGCAGGAGATGTGTCCCATTCTGCATCTGGCACCAGGAAACCTTTAATTTCTAGGCATCATTGTAAGGCAGGTAGTAACTAAGGGTTGATTATGTTTGAGAGCGGCAGCTTGGCAGACTGCAGAATAAAGTACAGATAAAGTGACCTTGTGATTTTGAAAGCGAGACCCATTATTTGTTTTGAAACTTATTGCCTCAGTGACCCTGCAAGTCCAGCAGACGTCCTGTCTGGAAATGCCATAACAGGTCGTTCGCTATATTTTCAACTGAGTTAAGGTTTTGTTGAAATAAGGAGTATCAATCAAAGGCCAGAAGGCCACATTCCTTTGGTGTTGTTGATTTCACCGGTATCTTTTGTCTGAAAGCCTGTGCTGACAGGGCATCAGGGGAGAACTCCTGGGGTGAGTGGGGATGAGTGAGGGCAGCCACATGGATCTGCATCCCTGTCAAACTTGTGTTAGCAGAGGTCAAGTTCTCAAGCTCCAGAGAGGACCCTCCAGCACCCAGGGATTAGTCAAGGGGAGAGCCAGACACCCTTCACAGCACAGAATCAACATTATCTAGAGCGTGACAGGGACAAGTGGAATATAATACATGGGGGTGTGCAAGGGAGGTGCTGTTCACATCTCCAGAAAATGGCAGGGACACAACTCTCTCCCTGCCCTGAATCATCACCTTTTGTCACAGGAAATGTCCAAAATGAAATTTGTGTGTAGGGACAGTCAGACCATGGTGCTGAGGTCAAGTGTATGTGTTGGTCTTGGTTCACTGCAGCTTTTTTTCAGGCTAGGATTTGAGTTCACATGAAACACAGCTCACCTACATGTAGTGAGACAGAACAGGGTGATTTTTCTTTCCTCTTGGTGGCAAATGGGAATTTTGCTGAGAAAAATGATGGTTCTATTGTCTAGAAACTATTCACAAATTTGGTATTTGTTGAAAAGTTGTTTGGATAAAAAATGTAGTAAGATACACTGACAAAACCAAAGGAAAAAATTATTTCATCTCTTAGCATCAAGGATGAGGGATAGACAAGTTCCATCCTCTCTTTTTCCTGAGGTGACATGATCTTACCTGTCCATCATGTTTGGGCTATTTTGGTTGGTGATGTTCATGGCTGCTCCTAAAGGAGCCATCATGGAATACTCAAATATTTACCAAGTAGGGGCAGGGAGGGAGGGAGGGCTGGGAATGAGGAAAAGTGATGGCCAGTCTGTCCACAAGACATTTACCAAAGAGAGGGAGCATCTGAGTCACAAAATCTGAACTTTTGCATATTTGTTCAGGCAAAGAAGACTCAGGTCAGCCAAGGGATTGAGAGTGGCTTTGATTCCTCCTCTCCTGGTGAAAGCACTGAGGTGGTGAAGTCACTTCCCTGAGGAGAGTCTCCTAAGGCAAAAGGAATGGTCTAAATGAGCCCCACCACTCAGAACTGGGAAAGAGGGGACACAACTATCATCTCTCAGCAATCAGTGGTTTTCACTAATAATTTCATCTATTTTTGTCTTTGATTGTTTTTTGGGGGGAGTTGTTTTTGGTTTGGTTTGGTTTGGCTTGGTTTGGTTTGGTTTGGTTTGGTTTGGTTTGGTTTGGTTTGGTTTGGTTTGGTTTGGTTTGGTTTGGTTTGGTTTGGTTTGGTTTGGTTTTAACTGGAAAGAGAGAACCTCCTGTTTCAAGCCTGGAACGCTTTATTCAATGCAAGTTGAAATGTTTAGTTTTGAAGTGAGAAAAAAGCAACTACCAATCATTTCCTGTACTAAAATTGATCTCACTTCTTGATTTGCTTGGGATTAATGGCAGAAACTTAGTCACCATTGGTCAAGAGGGTCACCTGGCTTCCTCAGTCTGCAGATACCTGTGGAGGTGCTTCAGCTGAAAGTTGAGAGGAAGTGGCTGGCTCAGGAGAAGAGGCACTGCCAGGAAAAGGTGGGATTTCATGGCTCCCCGGAAGGGGAGAAGTACAGTACAAAAGCTCTGCCCACTCTTGCCTGTGGGTCTGTCTTGCTGCAATGGGCTACATCCAGGACCTTAGAAACCATTAACCATTCCCAAGGTTTTGTCATAACTGGCATTTCCATAAAAGATTTTGGGTTTAGATATGATTATGATCATTTTGTATAAATTCTTTGTAGTGTTATCACTCCTGAGTGGTGGAGGTGAAGGCAGAGTCACCATCCCTGGAGGTATTAAAGGAATGACTGGATATGTCACTCAGTGCTTTGGTCTGCATGACAACGTGGGCATTGATCAAAGGTTGGACTTGCTGATCTTGGAGGACTTCTCCAACCTAATTTTCACACTTCTAATTTTAAAATATTAACTGAGGGAGGGAGAATTTTAAAAAGTTCTTCCTCATGTCCAGCTGGAACTTCATGTGCATCAGTTCCTGCCCATTCCTCTTGTCCTTGTGGCTGGCACCACCAAGAAGAGCCTGGATTTGAGGAGCTGACAAAAGGATTTTTGCTTTTCATTACTGAAATACATCCACACCCGTGCGTGATGTATTGGCTGAGGCTGGAAGCAGCAGTCCCAGCAGATCCCTGGAGGTGAGTTCCACAGGGCTAGAAGGGACCCAGCCCAAGGATCAGACTGGAAGGGGAGAGTACAGACACATGGCCGTCACTGCTGCTTGATGACTTACGGCTGTCTTCTGCTCAGTGGTGTCTGTGTGCAGGCTCAGCCCATGGCAGAAGTGAGGAAAACCAGGTTGTGTGAAACCTCAGAAGAAACTGGCAGAAGTTAAGGACTTTTCAGCTCATGCCGGCTGGGCAGTAAGACATGCACCTACCCAGCTACCTTGGTTCAGCTGGAGTGCTTTAATCGGGTGTTGTTTGAGCCTTTTAGTCCCATCCTTGAATTATGTGAAGGAAGCAACAGTGTGTAACAAGTTCTGGCAGTCATACTGGGCTTGTGTGAACATCAAGGTTAGCATTTCCAAAGCATGCAGGTGACTTTTGAAACCAAATTCAATTTACACTTAGACTTTGTGGCTCCACAGCGCCTTCATTATTTTGGGAAATTAGATTTTGGGCCAAGTTTAAAAAAAAATAAATCAATCAGAATTGCTAACAATGGGACACAAGTTCCTGAGTTACTTTGAAAGCATTACTCGCTTATTTGCTTCTCTGAAGGAACTGAAAGAGTGACAAATCTGTTTACCAGAGAAAAAGAGTTTCAATTGCAAGACACAGTTTAAGGTGCAGATTATAGTGAAAGATGGGATAACACAGAGATAGCTCTCAAGAGGATAACCAACAACACACGTGGTTGAGGGGCAGTCTCCAGGTCTGCCCTCCCTCCTTCACGTAGTGCTCTTAGGAAGTCCGTCATTGCCTGAGAGGGGGAGAGCGCCTTCTTCCAGAGGCACTGAAACCCTTGAGCCGAGTTCCTGCTGGTCCTCTGCCCCTGCAGGTACTTTGTGCCACGTGGGTGGGGCTGCAAGGTTTAAAAGCGCTCAGCTCCTCGGAGATGGAAACAGCACAGGTAGGGCACGATAATCAAGAAGATAATCTGGAAAGCTATTTACAAGGACCATAATGGAAACAGGTTTCCATGACCTCCTCCTCCTTTACTGCTGTGCCTTTGGCTTGACCCGGCTCAGGGCTTCCACCACTGCATCGCTGGGAACATCGTGCTCAGCCTGGCAGGGTGCCCGGGGCTTCCAGAGGAGGGGGAAGGTTTTGGCTACCGCTTGTAGTGGCAAATCAGCTGCAGAAGAGGGAGCCCATGTCTTCTCCAGCCTGGCACCTCCAGTTTCTTCTTTTCTCTCCAGTCATTTTCACACCTGCACAGGAGGAAACTGAGAAGGAGGGGAAAAAAAAATTGAGTGGGTTAAGGAAAAGGAGTGTGGACATCACTGCCTAACCCAGACACCCCCAGAACCTCCCCACGGGGCCAGGCCCCTCACCTCCAAAGGCCAGAGGCTGCAAGAGGGGGAAAGGTCCCTTTGGGCAACCACAAGAGGTACCATCTGAAAGTCTTGTGACTGCCAACCACACAGGTGCTTGTACTCCAGGCATGCTCCTCGCAGGGTGTCAGAATGACAGGAATGTTTCCTCTGCGGCACACGGACGTGAGCTGGCTTGCATGGGACACGGTTCAGCAGGAGGCACCTCAAACAGCCGTAACACCAAAACAAGCAACACTCAGGCAGAACCACTCTGATTATGCCCTTCACCCACACACTTCATAACCATCACCCCTTTTACTTCCCACTCCAGTTCATCCTGACCAAAACAAAAGGCAAGGGAGATACCGTTAATGAGGTGCAGGGGGATGGACGCTATCACACTTCGCACATCTGTGACGAGCAGGTTTAGCAGAGCTCCCAAAGAAAACATAAGGGGTTGCATTAGCCAGCTCCAGAAATGCCTGACCTTCCAAAAAAAAAAAAAAAAAAAAAAAAAAAAANAAAAAAAAAAAAAAAAAAAAAAAAGCATTATTCCCTGTGAATACTATGGTATGTATTGCCCCTCCACCCTGCACCAGGAAGGGATCTGTGGCAGGGATATACTTCAAGGAGACTGTGGTTTATATTACAGCTGCTAAGATAACTGGGAGCTTTCAAAAGGAATCCCAGCTAGCGCAGCTTGTTTTACAATACCAGACTCCAAGCGGGGGGAGTGGAAAGTAAGTTTGTTTTCCACACTGCCCCTTTATCTTGATGTCAAATATATCCCCTGGGAAAGGAAAACATTTAAGCAGCAGATCCCATGGACACACACACACACACACACAGACACACACACACACACACACTCATGAGCCTTTCCCCCCATCAAGCCACAGCCATATCCAGAGCATGGCACTGTTCAGTGTGTGGGTGCTGCTGGACAGCTGGAGTTTTGGCAGGGAAAGCCCAGGAAAAAGGTGCTTCAGGTGTGATAATCAACAGTCACAGGTGCTGGTGCCAGCGGGCAATCTGGGCTGGTCAAACCCACAAGCCACCTGCTGCAGGTGGACTTGTGATCTCTTTGAGAGCACCTCCATGTGAGGGGATAATTACAGCTGGACAGGAGCCATTTATTTGTGCGGACAAAAGCATAACAAAATGCAGTCATAAAGCTCCCCAGATAGCTCATGTCTGAAATAAGATGCACATTTCTAACAAGGAGGGGCAGGAACTGTTGGCATGGCTTCTCAGGGGAGCATTGAGGGAGGTCTTCATTGCCTCTTTGAAGTACTGTAAATGTTTTGATCTAATTCAATCAGAACTCTGGCCTTAATACTGACATTATTGCCTGGATTCTGAGGTCTTAGATGATTATAATGGAACTTCCTGATCTGAAAATCTGTTACAAGGCACTGCTATGTGTAAGAAGCGTACATGGATGCAAGCCCTTCCATGATTATGATTATTATTATTATTGTTATTCCTGGAGAGGGACTCTTCATCTGGAACTGTAATGACAGGACAAGGGAGCATGGCTTCAAGCAGAAAAAGAGTAGGTTAAGATAAGATATTAAAAAGAAATGGTTCCCTGTGAGGGTGGGAAGACACTGGAACAGGTTCTCCAGAGAAGCTGTGGCTGCCCCATCCCTGAAAGTGTCCAAGGCCAGGCTGGACGGGGCTCTGAGCAACCTGGGATAGTGGAAGGTGTCCCTGCCCATAGCAGGGGGATGGAACGAGATGGTCTTTAAGGTCCCTTCCAACCCAAACCATGCCATGATTCTATGATTATACCCCAGCCTGATTGATAAGGATATGTGTCTCTAGAGCTCTGGATCACAACTCTGATGGTGGCCATGGTGTTTGTACCAGAAACATGGTACAAATGCAAAGGGAATGTCATACTTTGGGCTACATTGGTAAAAAGCTAACCACAGGATAAGAATAAATGTTGCAGCTGCAATGTGGAAGCCAAATTTGCTTGCTGGCAGATGAGAGAGGACTGAACAGGTGTTCCTAAAGAATATGAGGATGCTTGGGGACACACCTTCTCACTCACAAAAATAAATGAATAAACTGGGATTCTTCTTAGGATCAGAGAAGCAGCCAGGGTATTTACATAAACATATACCCCTTTCCAGTGCTAGTTAGCTAGACAATTATACCAAAATGAAGTAGGGAGCTCACTGAACATACACATGCTCTGGAGGAACAGCAAGTTCAAACCCATATTTGGGTTTCACAGAAAGTTGTTGCCTTGTTATGAGGTTGAAGCACATTTCCAGTGTGAAAATTCTTCACCCATGCTTTGTTCTATGTTGATGTGTGACTCTGTCACCAGCCCCTGTGGCTTGGGGCCACTGTTGCTCACACCACATCTTACTGCTGAGCCTCTGCAGCTGTCCTAATTTCTGACTGCAAAGACTGAACCTAAGAAGTCTGGTTTCTCTCTTGCTTGGCACATGCTTTACACTGGTGATGCTCCTTGCCTTTCTAACAGCAGGAAGAAAATCTTGGCAACAACTCGAGGAATGGGAAGGAATGTTCT
Organism: Promerops cafer; assembly: GCA_013398275.1. Lineage (NCBI taxonomy): Eukaryota > Metazoa > Chordata > Aves > Passeriformes > Nectariniidae > Promerops > Promerops cafer. The sequence goes on along the minus strand of VZSE01006912.1, from coordinate 27,321 downwards.
TTTGAGAGTCCTTACGGCTCAAACTGCAGTAATTTCAATAGCTAGATCCCTGGTGTCACTACAGGGAGCTGAAAGCTGGGCCACCAAGCACAGTGTCTTTCAGCCCTTGCCTTTGTGTCTTCTGCACCCACCATGAAGTGTATGGTGTAGGTATTCTCCTCAGAGGAGGTCTCTTCTGGGAGACCTCCTAGTTTTCTGCTCCTTCACAACAGCTTTCAGTGTGCAGGTCTGGGAGGTGTGGTTGTCAGGGATTGTTGCCTGAGGATGCCATTCCCAGCAACAGGGCTAAAAGTCTTGTGGTCATGATACAAGGCCAGAAGATGCTATTGTGATCATCTGTATGGTGTGCTGTAATATAATCAGTCAAAATAAACTGTGGAAAGGGATTGATTGAAGAAAACATGTTTCTAAACAAAGTTATTTTATTTCCTATCTGTTTTCAATGGCACTGCCTCTTTTGACTATTTCCCTCTCTCCTCAGTTATTCAGTGCTGCTTCTCCTAGTGTGGAGAGACTCATAACTCATACTGCAGCACCAGTTTTCCTCCTCTGCCCCCTTGGGCACTCCTGAAATGCAACCAAACCCAAATCAACCCATTAGACTGCCATGCTGAGCATTTTGCTATTTTTTGGAACGCCTTCTAGAAATGGAGCTGGTACCTCAGAAGATGTAATCAGCATCAGGGTTGGTTTGTTTTTTTTTTTTTTTTACAGCCAAAAATATTAAAATTACAACAAGGTAAATAAATCTCAACAGATTTCAGTGGGCTTTCCATCTAGTCAAAACATTCAATTTTCAGCAAAATTGAAGATTTGATTAAGTGATTGATTGATTGATTTTTGTTATTTCACTGGATAAGCACATGACAGACTAAAATCCAGAGACATCTCCTGCAACCTCTAATCCTCTGATTTTGAAATGTCCCCTGGCTACTTGCCATTTGAAGTGCAGGATGTCACTATGCTCTGTGTGTCAGCTGAGGTTTGGGATGACTATCGCCAGCACCAGATGTTTCTTGCATGTTCACAAGTGCCAGGAGGTCTCTTTCCTGCCATTTACCAACAGTTTATATTCACAGGATACTCGGTCCTTCTCAGAGAACTCCAGCTTATTGTCCTTGTGATACATTTTGAAAAGGAGTTCACTGTTGCTCTTTTGAACTTCCTCTTCCTTGTCCTCATTTGTTAATGGATTTCATTCCTCCCCAGCAGTTATTCATCCCTGAATGCTTGAATTAGCTGGAAAGTTTTTTTTCTATAACTGGTGGTCATTGAGAATCTTTGTCAATGAACATTAATAGACATGAATGTATTGAGAAAGACATGAAAATCATCTCTTGTGGGAATTATCACATTTTATCTCTCTGATTTGATATCTTTGAAAGTGGTTGGTCAAGCACTTTATAATGAAGAACTTTGCACCATTGTACTTGTGAAGGAATTTTCTTCCTTGTCCCAGCTAGTTGATGTATTTTGTGTTTGGTTTTTTAAATATTGTAAGATGTTTTTGTATTTTTAACATCTAATTGTTCATTCACATCTGTATCTCAGGATGCATCATCAGCTTTCAGAAAGCTTCTTTTTCAATACACCTTAATTCTGACATTGGTACCTTTATTTTGGAAAACAGTTGCTAAGTGAGAACTATATTTTAAAAACTTCTGTAACAGGATTTAAACATTTTATCCATGCATTAACATAGGCAGCTTAACAATTGTATTCTTATGATTTACTTCAGTGAAATATCTATCTGGTTTTGTGGTGATTTATCTACTCTCACTATTTGTACTGGACTTAAAAGGGAGTGCCTCATTCTTAAACTAATTGCCTGTCATTTATTCCAGGGGAAATACTTTTATAAGGATAAGGGGCTAAAGGCCAACTTTTCAAAGACATGTAGGCACCTTAGGATGAAGACAAGCACCAGGAAAGCACCAAGGCAGCTGAGGTTTTCCTGAAAAATTCTGTTGGTGTTTGGCTGTGCCTTTAGGTGCCCAAATACCTTTAATCTATTCCTAAGACTTTTTTCTCTGGCCAGAAGAGAGGTTTCCAGAGCAGCTGTGACACAGAGGATCCCTGAGAGAGGCATGGGGAGCAAAGAAGCTGCTCCCCTTTCTCTTATCCCAGCATGTGATTAAACTGAGCTAGGTGGGAAATGTGAGGGAGCCTCAGAAATGTCATTTGTAGGAAATACAACTTGAATCCTGGGCTTTAAATGATGTCACAGCACAGCCACTGTGCTAGGAATTACTCTCTGAGGGGCTGGATGGTGTCACACCCATGTGGAACACAGAGCACTGCAATAAGGGGTGCAGTGAACATCCAAGGCTTGCAGGCTCACCCCGCCCCACCTGGAGACACTTTTCCTTGGAGGTTCCATGATGGTGCCAGAGGGTTCCTCACTGCACCCGAGCTGTTTCTACCCCCACCAGTGGGATGTGACACTTCAGGTTCCCCACCAAGTACAAAGCCACGGTTTGCAGTGAAATTCAAATGCTTGCTGGAGGGAACAATGGGAAAATGTGTTTGTATACACATCCTGTCTCACTTGTTCCCTGCCTTCCTGCTCTGTCACATAGCACTGCTCTAAGAAAGGTTTCTTGTCCTGGTCACATTCCTCTTTGCTTTCTCTCTTGTTTCTGTGTGGATTCCCTTCTGCTCTTGCAAAGACTTCTCTCCTTGTTTCATCATATGTCCTCTTCTGGTCCTCCTTTCCTTCTTCTCCCTCAGTAATTAGCTTCAATCTGTGTGCTGCTGCTGCTGTACAATGCCTTAACTTTCCTCACTTCATCCTTCATCCCATTTCTCATTTCTATAGTTCTCTTGTGCTCCTTCCCCTCTCCCCTCCCCAACTTTCCTCAGGTTCCTCCAGATTTTTAGCTCTTTTTTTTTCTTCCTACCCTCTGTCTCGCTTTAAAAATTTAATTGGCATGCTTTCTTCAAGCTGTCTTAGAAAGCCTTATTTTTTTTCTTCTCTCTTTTCAGCTTCTTTCCTGAATTGCAGTCACACCAGTTCTGCTTTCCTGACTGCAGAGTCACAGCAGCTGTGGTGCAGCAGAGCATCTGAAAAGAAAATGCTAATGGGGGTTTTTATAGTGTACAGTAAAAGGCTCTGATTAAAAAAAAAAATAATGCTACACCTCAATGCTACATCGAACCCAGACTATTGCTTCTTCAGAGTTTCCTTCTAGAGCCTGCAGTAGCAAAGCAGAATGTATAACCTCATGCATCTCCCTGCCTCACATAACCACACGCAAAGCTGGGTTAGTAATTTTCTTTAGAGGGAAGCAAAGAAGATGTATCTGTGTAATGGCATGTCCCCTGTGCTTGATAACAAGATCATAAAGAGTGTACAAGGCAGTTTAATGGACGTCCTGCCAATATGTCAAGTACTGATTGAACATGGAAGCATCTCATCAGACACTTTCAGATCAAACTGGTTCTGCAAACATTTCTCCATGAGAGTTCATTAAAATCCACACAGGAATTTGCTCCAGCCATACTAATGTATGACCCCTCAGGTCAGCTTTCTGTGAGCATTCACAGTTTATTTATCACCAACAAGCAGCTATACACATTTCAGCCTTGGATGGGTCAGTATTTCCACATATGGATACTGGAGTTCATGGTCATCCAGCTCAGGACAAGGAACATGCTACACCAAAGCAAATTATTTGCTCTAGAAAAGAGAGAAATCTGTTTAAAATAATGCAATATTATGTAAATGACGAAAAAATCTCCTCAGTTTTGGATATTTTTGTAGCATAGTGAGAATCTGATAACTTCCTGGCAGAAATTCTGTAAGAGGTAAAATACATTAAAGTAAATGGTTTCTCTCAAATTACTTTTCCATAGAACTACTTAAAAAGAGATCTTTGTAACCTAAGACAACCCTTAAGGCTTAGCCCATAATTTCCTCTGGTTTGATCCCTCTTAAAGAAGAGTACTAGTGGGGTCTTCTAGGACACCACTGAGCTTCCATCTGCTGCCAGCCCTATCCCGCCCCGACGTTTCTCATGGCCACAGTGACTTTAACCTGCTTTTCTCTCATGCTCAGAGGTTGAGGAGGATTTGGTGGGCTGTGACAAGTGGAAAACGGGAGCCAAGCCACAGAAATAGAGACTCAGAGTGACTGAACTGGCAGGACACAAACGATGGGAAGGGATCTGGGCTGGCCTGCTCCGTCCCATGGACTGAATGCAGGAACACCACCTTCCTTTGTGCGGTGCTCTGGGAGGCCAAGGTGGAAAAGGCTCTAATGGAATTCCTGCAGGGACAGTTTTCACTGGCTCAGTGGGAGCTGTTTGCACACAGACGCCACGGAGTAAGCTGCTAGGTGTTTATTAACTCAGCTTGCAAGAGGAGGGGAAGGGCAGAGGAAAACCGCTGAGGGGAAAATGCCGGTTAAAAAGACAGACCACCACCCCCTGCTGTCCACCGGAGCTGAGGGAGCTGGGGCCGAGCGAGGTCCTTGTAACCTGTCTGGTAAGTTTTAAAGGATGTTTTCCCTCTCTCTAACTGGCTGGTGCGTATGTGTGTTACGAAACAGCAATTAAAATATTCAGCCAAGGGCTTAACCCTTGACTGTTTCTGTGTTTCACCCCTCATTTAGTGACAGGCCCTGCGCCGGGGGCTCAGGGGGCACTGTGGGGGGCATTGTGGTGCCTGCCGGACACCTCGCCCGCCCTGAGGTGCGGCCTTCCTTCTGTGGGATTCGGTGGCACGCACGGCGAGAGATCCTTTGGGATGAATAGAGCCCTTGGCCTGTCGTTTAGGCCATCCAGCCGCTCTGTGTTCTTTGTCAGGGCCAAACAAGCTCCATATCATTACGCTCGCATTCGCTTGCCCAGTCTCATTATTAGGTGCATTAGCTGTGGGAACTAAATCCATGACAAAAAAAAAAAAAAAAAAAAAAAAAAAAAAAAAAAAAAAAAAAAGAGGGGGTGGAATTGGCTCACACAAAAAAAGGCTTTCCCAGCTCAGGCTAACAACTTGTGCCTATTAACTAAAAACGATCATTAGAAAATTCCCTGCAGACTTAAAGCTTCAGCAGAAGCTCGTTTCACGTATGCACTTGCCTTGTTACATGAACACATAACCAGCCTTAAAGAAACATACCCTCCCACACTTGGATCGGGATTGGGAAAGGGGCTTCCAGGCAGGCCCTGCACTGCCTTTAAAATAAATCTTCCTTCTCCCTGCTTCTTCCAGCAATACTGCTTAAAAACTACTGTGCCAGTAGGAGGTAATAAATCCATAGCCTTAGAAGGGGAAGGATATTAGAGGACAACCATGTCGGGTTGGGGTGGTCACTGAAAAAAGAAAACAAATGGTTGCATGTGAAAGGAGAGGTGTGCTAATGTCTTTACAAACAATTCCAGGGGTGAAGGTATGGGTGTTAACGTCTTTGAAATGGGTCTTAATGTCTCTACCAGCTTCAAGCCGCAGGTTTGTTACAGAGCCGGGACACTTTGACTCCTGAAGCAGACAAATGGGGCCGCACAAGCCTGAGTTTCTGAACTTTGGGGTAAAAGGACGGGTTCAAAGGGGGGGTATGTGGCAGGCGCTTCGGAAAGGCTGTACCTTCTTAGTACCTCAGCCAGCGGGGAAAAGAAAAGGGCAACATGTGGCCGGGAGTTCAGGATAAAAGGAGGCTGCGCCCTCCAAAACCGTGAGAGAGAAAACCCCGCGGGTGTGGCCCAGTGGACTCTCTCCCTTTATTCGAATAAAGTTGCAGGACTCCTCTGTCTTCTTTATGGACACTGGCTTTTCATAGTGTGATTTTCCATATGCATGGAACTTTATTTTTCTATATTGTAGTGACCTTTTATACAGGCCAAACCATGGAAAAAGTCATTGGAGATCAGGTCTCCATGAATTGCATGAAGATAGTTCTCTATAAACAGCAAACTGTCTTTGTGGACATTCATGGAATCTTCCGTGGCAGCTTTACTGTAATTGCAACAAACCACAATGCAACAGGTAGATCCATGGGGATCCCCAGGCTGCTCAGGAGCCATGGGGAGTTTTCCACTGGGTGGGAACGTACAGCTATGTCAACTCAGATGTCCTGGTTACTCTGGCTTTTGGTGATCCTTGTGTTTTTGGCACTGGGAAAGCTGGTCCCTGGAACATGTTGGTTGGTTGGTTTCTCTGAGATTTTTGTGGGTCCCACTTCCAGTGGTCCATGGCTTTCAAGGGCAAAAATTATTTCCTAGTTAAGCATGCTTCTTCGTCAGCGGCTCAATTCACAGGCTTCTGATTAAAAGTTTTTCCTCCCAGAAGATGCTTTCTTTCTTACTATTTCCTGATGCTAAGAGTTTTTTAGGTTGTATGATAGTTTTTCTAGGAAATGATGAATTTTCGGGTTTCTCAGTCATGTGAAGATAAGCAGGACACATCTCTGGAGATTACAGAGGGCAATATTTTCCTGACAGCAAAAACAAATGCACAAGCCTTTCCCACCCTTAATGAACGCACAGTGGTTCTCTTCTGGTTACCAAGCATCCCTAAATTCAGTTGATTTAAACCAGTGATAAATAACCATGGCTTAGCTTTTCCCTCCCCGAGTGCCCACCATTGACTGATGTGATGGAGCAGGCAGCTGCGGCTGGGAGCTGAATGATGCTCCCCATGGGAAGGTAATCTGGGAACCAACAGAGTGGGCAGGGTGGTGTCTCACAAACCAGGGTGTAGCCCTGCAGCACCTGAATGCAAAAGTGTCGCAGCACCTGAATGCAAAGGTGTCACAGGACCTGAATGCCAGTGAGCAGGAGCAGCCATCTGGTCAGTGATGGCTAGGAAAATTTTGAGAAACGAGGCAGGACCCCGGTGAGGTGCATGGCCAGGCACAGGCACAGCTGCTTTGTAGCTCATGAAAACACCGAGGCTGAGGGTCTTAAGGGTGGCTCCTAAGGGAAGAGGAGAGTCTCCCAGTGAGGCTTTTCCCAGCTCCTTCCCAGCAGTCAGATTCAAGGTCACACAGCTGCACCACAACTGGGCTGGGGTCCAGGGGTGTGCATTGGGGTCTAGCAAGTAGCTGGATGGGTGCAGAAGTGACACTGTTCTGCTGCTCGTACAACCCTTCACTGGAAATGGTGGAATGGACACAAGGAACCCATTCTGTCTCCCAGGCAGCTTCAGCAATGCTTTGCTTGCCCAGTGTTTGTCCTCTCAGGCCAAGGCTTTATGATGGAAGCAGCCACCCCTGTAGACACTCCGGGCTGAGCAAGCCCTTGGCTTCCTGCGCTGGCATTCTTTCCTGATGCTCCATTTGCCCACCCAGGCTGCGAAAAATCTACCTCACAAGGATGCCCCGTCCATATGGCAGCCTAAGGTCACACTCGTGTGTGGCTGCGCAATTGAAATGCGAGGATGCCAAAAGCAGACTCTGTGATCTGCTTCCCTTTGGCTCATCCCGACCCCCTGTGGAGACCAATCATGGCATGCACCTGGAACAGATGCAGATTTAGGGAACTACTTGACCAACAGTCTTGCATAGGTCTCATTCAAACACATGGCAGCAGTTTTTGCTTTAATCCCACTTCTCTTCAGTGCTCCTGAATGATGGCCACGATGCCAGCAAGCACAGTCTTAGCAGAAGGTTTATCTGCTACCATTTCCCCCTTGAGGGCACTTTTCTCCCAGATAAAAGTGTCTTTGGATCTGTCAGGCTGAAAGAACTCCACACTGCTCTGACTCCTCACGGAACAGATGGCAGGGAATGAGCAGCCTCGGTGCCCATTCAACACATTAGAGGCTGGGATATTTAAGCAACTCCTCTGCTGCTTCCTTATGAGATATCAGATCACAAACTACACATTCTTGTCTCTCCCAGGAAAGCAGCAGAGCCAAACTCCTGCTCAGAGCAGTGCTCAGCTTTGAGAGAAGTTAATGAGCATTTTTGAGCATTTTGGGTTTCTCACTGTCCCTGGACTCCAGCACGGGGGTATTTGGTAGGTTACGGACCACACGGGTTAATTTCAATCAAACTGATAAACAGAGATGTCTGGCCCTGACAAAACAAGATAACATCCAAAACTGACCAGGACTTAAGAGACCAAGTGACATGAACAGAACCTAATCAGACCTACTCACCTTCCTCCTCCTCCTCCCCCTCACACTAGCAGCTCATGCTTCCTACAAAAGAAATTTAATATTTTGAAAAAAAAAGTAGCAGGAGCTAGGATATGTGTAAGGCCTTTCTCAGATGCCAAAGCAAGCAACTTGTTGAAATTTAAAAAAGGAAAAAAGTTTGCTATAATAAATCTGCATTGCACTGTTCTTTCATCCTTATTGTTGCAAGCATCTTTTGGGTCTGCTGACATTAAAAATTATGATCTGTTAAAACATGTTGATTTCAGATGCTTACAGCTTTTCAAATAATCTTTTTTTTTTTTTTTTTTTTCCCCTGAGAAGGATATTTTCCCATCTTAGTCTGGGAAAAAGTGAATTTCTAGGAGTTTCAAATCCCAGACATGTAATTTTGTAAGAAGCTTTTGCATAAAAAAAAATCCTTCTTGAATGAAAAAGACAGAATGAGCTGGTTTTGCTGTGGGAATAACAAAAACTAGCCAAGATGCAAAATATTTCATAATACAGACATTTTCAGGTGTATTGCCTTCTTTTTACTAACCTGCTACTTGCACAGTGCCAAGATGCAAAATATTTCATAATACAGACATTTTCAGGTGTATTGCCTTCTTTTTACTAACCTGCTACTTGCACAGTGCACTACACACAAATCTTCCTGCAGGACTTGTTTTTGATGGAGCACAGGATGGTCTGGGGAGTCCTGCTGCCTGTCCTTGGCTAAAAGTTTTGCCTTCTCAGCATCAGTGCCTGAGGAAAATGAAAGGTGTTCTTATTTTTGTCAAGTTTCACCAGTTCTAACAGGTCCCAGCCAGTAATTTGGGAGTTCCTCAGAATTTTACTACATCAAGTTCTTTATATGATGGCCCAATGTATCAGTGAATGAAATCAGAGCCAGAGGAGTGAGTTTACATGTGTTTATTGTAGATGTTATAAAAAGCTTTAGGCATCCCTCCCTCTGAGCACTTGCTCATACATCAGGTACTCCCAAACCCTGGGATGCCCTTGATGCCAAATCCTTTTGGATGCTGCATTGATCCCAAGGTACAAAAGGTTTGTGGAGTTTCTAGATCCAGCTGCTTTGACCATTTCTTTGGGTTTTTGGTTGTTTGGGGTTTTTCTGTATGAGTGAACTAGAAAATTACATAACTATTTGCTTTTTTTTTTTCCCCCAAAGAGAAAGAATTTTTCTGTAATATTCTGGATTATTACACAAAATAATCTGTAAAAATAATTTCTTGAGCTACCCCTCTTCTCTTCTCTTCTCTTCTCTTCTCTTCTCTTCTCTTCTCTTCTCTTCTCTTCTCTTCTCTTCTCTTCTCTTCTCTTCTCTTCTCTTCTCTTCTCTTCTCTCCTCTCTTCTCTTCTCTTCTCTTCTCTTCTCTTCTCTTCTCTTCTCTTCTCTTCTCTTCTCTTCTCTTCTCTTCTCTTCTCTTCTCTTCTCTTCTCTTCTCTTCTCATGTTCTGAGCTCAAGAGAGACCTGCTGAGAGAGGCAGCTGTTTCAGATGGAAAAAACTTCCAGAATGTGATTATAAAACATCTTTGAGTGTTATATCCAGTAAGAGTAACTGAGATAAAAGAAATAATTTAATTGATGAACTTTCATTCAGTTTGCTTGGTGACTTCAAATGGTGGTCATGGAAATTCATGAAATTTCACCTTTTGTTGAGTAATACTTTTCTCAGTGGTGTCAGTTTTTTCTTAGGTATGGAATGGAATCCTTGTTTCCTGACTAGCCCTGGAAATTATCTCATTGACCTATTTAAAATTTATTTGTGTCACTGTTGTGATCCATACACATATCCCAGTGGTCAACAGAAATATTTTGCTGCAAATATTTGAACTTCCAGCCAGTTTACTGGAAAAAAATGTCATCAGGGCTAATGTCCCTGTTCCCTGAGGAATGTAAATCCTGCAGTTAGGTTTCTAAAGCAAATCACAAATGTTCATTCTAGCCACTTCATGGAACTGTTCTGCAGGATTTGGGTAGAATTTACTCTGCAGCAGAAAAGCTTTTCCTTAAAAAATTCACTGGGCTGTTTGCTGTGAAGACCAAGCATGAGCAAGATGAAGTGGGACTGATGTGCTGGAAACAGTGAGTGAGAATTTGCTGAAAAATTACTGCAATTTTCCTGAAACCAAAGATATCATGGAGTCATGGAATGGTTTTGGTTGGAAGGGACCTTAAGGATCACCCAGTTCCAACCCTCTGCCATGGGCAGGGACACCTGCCACTATTCCAGGTTGCTCAGAGCCCCATCCAACCTGGCCTTGGACTCTGCCACGGATGGGGTAGCCACAGCTTCTTGGGAATTGATTCCCAAATGGCAATTGCAATAGGCATTGATCAATAAATAACAGTGACATTAATTGCTGTTTGTATTAGTCTAACTAATATAATTACAGAGGTTTTGATATTTTTTTCTGGTGTTTTTTTGTTGTTGTTGTTGTTTGGTTGGTTGGTTTTTTTAATTTATTGTTTTTCATTATGTGATCCACTGATTTTGCCTCCAGTTCAAAACTTGATCTAATTCCAGGAATGCCTGAAAACATTCACTATATCTTTTCTGCTGGGAAAAAAAAAAATCTCTCAACTTGCTCTTCGCTCTCTGCTCCAAAAATAAAATGTACAGTACGTAACAAATTTGGTCTGACAGCATTTTCCCAGCTGGAAGGATGGAACTTCTTAATTGGTGTATAAATAAATAGTGGTAAATATATATTAAAAAAAGAATTTTGGCCTTGCCTCTAGTATGCATAGGAACAGATCTTCCTTTCTAACAGAAACAGTAACAGAAAAGGACTCTTCACTGAGCCCAATTTAAAAGCTAAATCTAAAGTCTAAACACACTGAAATAAATTTAAGTCCTGCTGCTGCTGTTGAGGAAGGCCCATGAAGCTCCCTGTGTCTCTTGACATATGGTTTCCAGACCACTTTAGTTCATAAATCATCATTTCTATTTGCTTTAAAGTTTGACATGAGAACCTCAAGTGTTGTTGAATCATCAAATAAATAGCAAGAAAATGCTCCTATGAATTGAGGTTTACCTTGTGTTTTCAGTGTAAAGGCAGTGATAATTTAGATGGGGAGTTCACCCAGAATAATTGTGTGGTTTTCACTTCTGCTATCTGGCAATAAATTGAAACTAAATGCAGACACCAATCTGCAAATTCAGAAACTAGAAGAGGGATGAGCACATTGGTCCAAACCCATAAAATGTGTTTATTTGGTCCTCAAGTGCAACACGAGGGACCCTGAGGCTCTGAAATACTCATTCCTAGTGCACCTGAACGCTCCACGTGCATTGCTTGGCTGAAGTTCCCTTGACACTGGAGGTTTTAGAGTAGGAGTCATGGAGCAAATACCCACATCCTGAAGCTTCTCACCCCAACTTGTGTCACCTCTGAGTCCAAACCAGCAGGATCCTCAGAAGCCCAAGAGTCTGACCCTTTTGGAATGTGTCTTCTTTTTCCTTATAGCCCAATAATTAACGATTCATCTTGAGAAAGGAGAAGATCTGTTTGGGGAAAAGTGGGAGAAATCCAAAACACATCTCCTAGCTCCTGAAAAAGGACAGCCCCACCAAAACCAGCCAGTAAACATGTTGTTTCCTGGCCCCATCTGTGTGCAGAACACAGACCAGAGGCTTTGAAAAGCTCTCGTTGCCAGAATATGAGATAAACATGTCATTAGGGAACTCCCTTTTTCTGTTTCTGGTTTGCTGGCACACCTTTGATTAAAATACTTCAGTTTAAAGCACAATGCACCAGTCTGGACGTGTAATATTTGTATGGAGCTTAAGATGGTCCTGCCATAACACTTCTGTCTCCCCCATTGTGCAAAGTTGGACCAGAAATCTCATGAGAATGAGCTTACTCATGAGATATCTGCTAATTCTGGCTTCAAGTTATGCTGTAAATAGTATGAGAACTGCCCTTCTAGCAGTTCTAGGGAATTTGGCTCCCAGCCATTGCTAGAAAAGCCCAAGCTGTGACCTAAGTGAAAAGCAAGGGGGAAAGAAAAATGCTCCAGATTTCCAGAAAGATCTTTATTAGTGCCAGAAGCTTGTCTTCTCCTCTACGTTCTTCTGCTCAGGTGGAATGGCCTCTGTTTGCAAGGACATGCTTTTGTGAGGTCAGGGACCTTGCAGAAAGCACAGTGCTCTGCAGTCAGGTACTTTGATGGCTGGATACAGCTGTTCTGTGGAGCTTTTGAGGAACAGAAAGCTATATCAAAAGCTGCATGGCAAGCTCAAGACTCTGGCTACAGCTCTTCAGCAATGGAGACTCCTGATGCCATTGCTTCTTTCTGCTCTGCCTCCTTCAGAGGTGCTGGGATGGTGCCCTTTTCCCTACCCTGTGATTCCCTGCCCTGCCAGCTACCTGCCCTGCCTCCCAGGTCTCATTTTCACTACTGAGTCCAGGAACCCAAGGCTCTGCCTCATAGCAAAGCCCTTGGGCAGTTCTATGTGCAAAGTGTCTCAAAAAGAAGCTGGGCCTTGGCAGACAGGTGGCTTTTTAGTATCAAGAAACCCTCTGTACAAATAATCCTGGTACCCCAGAAAGCAATCTCTGCTTGCAAAACTGAAGGCAAAAGTCATGTGCTCTACAGGCCTAAACTTGAGTACTGGATTCTATCTCATATGCAAATTATTCTTAGCCCTGGTATCAAAAGTACTAGTAAGCGTGTACCTATAAACACTCATCAGCTTTAATCACACTGAGTATACTTGTGAGGGGAGCTTGGATTACATGACAGTGCACTAAGAGTTTCTAAAGCTGACAATGTCACACAGAAATTATTACATGTATCAGAGATGAAACATGGCATTATAGAATCGTAGAATACTCTGAGCTGGCAGGGACACACCAGGATCATCCAGTCCAACTCCTGGCCCTGCTCAGGATGCCCCAACAATCCCACCCTGTGCAGCCCTGAGAGCACTGTCCATACACTCCTGGAGCTCTGGCAGCCTTAGGGCTGTAGCCATTCGCTGGTGAGCCTGTTCAGTGCCCCACCACCCTCTGGGGGAAGACTCTTTTTCTGGTATCCAGCCTAACCCTCCCCTGACACAGCTCCAGCCGTTCCCTCAGGTCCTGTCCCTGGTCACACAGAGCAGAGATCAGGGCCTGCCCCTCCTCTTTGCCTCATGAGGAAGCTGCAGAACTGCTGTGAGCTCTGGCCTCAGTCTGCTCTTCCCCAGATGAACAGTACATGTAACATAGCCTTGTTTGCTGTATTAGCAAGTTACTGTGTTTTCATAATGACACTATGGTCACTTCCAAATATTTTTCAACAGATATTGAAAGCACAACAGGTGATTTAAAACTGCCAGGAAGAGATGGGTCCCTTCAGTAATTAATTAAGTAAGCAACGATTATCACAGAAAACATCTTGTCTAAAGTCTGCATCACATTAAAAAGATGGCTGCTTCTCTGGGCAACCCGTGCCAGTGCCTCACCTCCCTCGCAGGGAACAATTTTTTCCTAATATCCAATCTTAACCTACTTTCTGTAACTTTGGAGCCATTCCTCCTTGTCCTGTCATGCCAAGCCCTTGTCAAGAGTCTCTCTCCATCATTCCTGTGGGCTCCCTTCTAGCACTGCAAGGCCACAATGAGGTCACCCCAAAGCCTTCTCTTCTCCAGGCTGAACAATCCCAGTTCCCTCAGCCTTTCCTCCCAGCAGAGCTGCTCCATCCCTCTGATCCCCTTGGTGTCCCTTCTCTGAAGTGGCTCCAGCAGCTCCCTGTCCTTGCTGTGCTGGCCCAGGGCTGGATGCAGCCCTGCAGGGGGGTCTCAGCAGAGCAGGGCAGAAGGGCAGAATCCCTTCCCTCACCCTGGTTCTATAACTGTATCTGTTTCAAACATCATTTATTAGTTTGGGGGTTTTGCCTCTGCTGGTTTGCAAATTAATTTATTCCCAATTCTAGGGTAAAATCATGTCAGCTGTCATTTGTAATTTACTGTTTGTGAATGTGAATATTGTTCCCCCTTCTACCTGATACAATATCCAAACCCCCAACTCTTTAGAGTGGTTAAGTGTCTAATTGTCAGTATTTTCAATGGGGTTTAGGTGCTTGTGCACTTTGGGACTGAATCAGTCATCCTCTAAAATTCGGTTCTGAAGTAAATATCCTGATTGGTCTCATGCAACTGTGAGGGGTCTGAGCACATGGGACTTGAGACTGGTTGTACAGGAGCCTTTGTAAAACAAGGACTTTCAATCGAGTTTATAGGGAACACCTGTGGAAACCTCTGTGTACATGACACACAACCTCCAAACAACTTTCCAGTGACTTGTGTTGAGGAATGTTATGTACTGATATTTCTCGCTGTATTTACTTTTCAAGTTCTTCATGTTGCAGCAAGTAACGTACACACACACACACACACACACACACACACACACACACACAAGGTCTTTGCAAATATCTGTGGGGACACCAAATATGCAAACTGTAGCATCAACAAATTCTTCAAAAACAGCCAAGAAGCTGAAACAGGTTTTCATAAAACCTTTGTTAAATGGTGATAATATCAGCAGTCACTGAAGCCCTTTTAGTCAGCATGTATCCCCAGAAGGGCTGCATCATATGGAGAGTTTCAGTGCCCATCAGGACGTCCTCTGCAGAACCAGAGGCTCCTCCTCCTTCTTTGTAAGACTCTTGTGAGCAAAAAGTGTGGCAGAATTGAGTAATGTGTAGTTATTTGCACAGGCAGCCATCAGACATTGGGTGCATTCAGGAATGTTTATGAATTTCATTGCTGCAGTGTCCAACATCTCCCAGCTGCTTATGCATTGCTTCTTCCTTAAGCTCCATGTAACAGGGGTCTATCCATCCCATTTTCCAGGTCCAGCACCTGAGCACAGCTGGGACGGTTCATAATGCCAACGCTCTGCAAGAGCATAAAGGGGCAGAGGGACATCTAGTGGGATCTCTACCCTCTCTGAATTTGCAGGCCACCAGAAATCTCACAGGGTTCACCTCACCTGTGACACATCTTCAGAGCAGCACCCAGATCCTTCACTTCATGAGGATGCTGGGGCTGGACTGTGATTCAGGCTATGGATATTGTGTTTATACTTTCTGAATATTCACAGCCTGTTTTGAGTAAAGGCAAGATCAGTGACTAATCTGATTTCTGTCAGAGAGCTCACCTTGACAGACTTTCAGCAGCAGTGAGGTTGAAGGCATTTTGAAGGTTATCTTCATAAAAAAAGGACTGGCAACTTACACTGGAAAAACCAAAAGTGTGATTAGCAACTTCTTTCTTGACACTACTGATGGCTGAGTGATTACAATGCACTGTATTGCCCTTCTCAGCTGGTGTAGAACAAGTTTCATCCACTGAAGCCAAAAGACTATGAGAATTTATATTAGCCAGGGGTCTGTGATTAACTACTGTGTCCATGCATCCAGTTTGCAAGCTCTTCATTCCCTGCAACTGTCCTCAAGTTCTTTGTGCCAGAAGAGCTGGATTTCTCACTGGCCAACATATGAACCCCTTCTAGTCGCTGAACTTGTCTTTGAGGCATCATGGAAACTGGCTGTTTTAGGGAAGGAATACCTGAACCAGAAGAGAATTCAGCCAGGTTGCACATACAGTGCAGCATGGCTCTGAAAGCCCAGGACATGCTCACCATCCTACAAGGACCATCATTTGTTTACATGGCAGTAGGACACGAAGGATGGGCAAGGTGTGTGTGTGTTATGGAATCACAGGATCACGGATTGGGTTGGAAGTGATCTTAAAGATCATCCAGTTCCAACCCCCTGCCATGGGCAGGGACACCTGCCACTCTCCCAGGTGGCTCAGAGCCCCATCCAGCCTGGCATTGGACACTTCCAGGGATGGGGCAGCCACAGCTTCTCTGGGCAACTTGTGCCAGGGCCTCCCCACCATCACAGGGAAGAATTTCTTCCCAATATCCCATCTAAACCTACTCTCTGTCAGTTTACATCCATTCCCCCCTTGTCCTGTCACTCCATGCCCATGCAAAAAGTCTCTTCCCACCTTTCTTGCAGAATCCCTTCAGGTACAGGAAGGCTTTGGAAGAAGGCAGACCTGCATTCTGTCATCTCATTAATGCTGCACATTATTGGCAGTGGATTCAACTGACAGAGGCCTGACTGTCACAGACATGTGGCAATGAAATGACACAAAGATTTTCAGTGCCCCTGTTCAGTTCTGAATGAACAGCTCTTCCACAGCAATGGGGCAGTGGAGGTTTGTGGATACTCCTCACGCAGAGACACAGAAGGGGACTGGAAGATGCTCTGCCCTGCTTTTGCCCTGACCCTGCTGCCCCTTCTTGAGTGACTGAAGAACCTGGCAAGACACAAGGTAACCAAACTAATAAATGTTTTCAGGATTAGCTTCTTATTTTCTCCAGACATCATAATTGGAACTTACACTTTTCACCTGAATCTATTTCATTGGTATTTGCACATATGACATTTGGTGCGGTCAGAGATGACGTAGAATCCAGAGACAGGGTGGAGTATTTCTGCATGTTCCTTATAGAGGGCTTTCCTCATATAAGTGGCCTGCAAAAAAAGTGAGCATCCTTTTCTTTGCACTATGTTTAGTCAAAGACCTGACCAAAATATGCTAAAATTTAGATGTATTTTCCTTTCAGTTGGATTATCCTTTGAAACTGTGAGCAAACCCTGCCTGACAACACAAAGGAATTTTCCCATGGATCAGCTAAAGCTGACTCACATGAAAGACTTGCCCAAAGTGGTCATGCCCTCTGAGCAAATACCACAGGCATGAGGATCTCTGCTCTTGGCCTAACAGCACTGTTAGGATTCCAGGGACCCAGCCTTGGAAGGCAGCTTTTATTGGAGGAGGGGAGGTCTCCTACCTGTGACCCAGCCAATCTACTCTGCTATGTATCTGTGTTGCTAACTTGCAGTGGAGGTGAATGTTTTGCTCTGTCACTGCACCGTTGCAAGAAATTTCCTGCCTGGCCCACGAAGTTCACCAAATAGCACTGGCTGTTTGCTTAAGCAGGTACAGCGCACAGCAAAAGGCACTGCTGTGACTCAAAGGAAGAAAGAAAAAGAATCATCTGATCGTGAAAGCTTTTGGCACCAGGTTTTGGTGCTGGAGTGAAAACCTAACGGAAGCTGTGCACCCTTCTAAGATAAATATTTCCTCTGCTGAAGTTGCTGAGTCTATCACAGATCAACAGCCGGGAAGGCTTTGCTTACTCATCCCTGCCACGTGTTTCTGGAGTGGTTTTCTACTCTTTTAATATTACCAAGGAGTGCATCCTCTGACTGCCCTGGCTTGTTAGAAAGGCAAGCGCATGCTGAGCAAAGCATCAGAACAGCCCACAAAGCACTGATGAAAATAGAGACAGAATTTTGCACCACTCAGACACAGAGAGAGTTAAAGCTTCAGGCCAATGTGTTCCTGAAATTTTGAAGCTAAAAGGATTTTGAACTAACCTTTGCATTTTCTCCCTGAACTTTTTGTTTACTCTCTGCTCTTTTGCTCAGTGAAAGTAAAGCAGGCAAGACAACGTCACTTGCTGTTTCCAACTGGCTTCTGCATTGTTTCTAATACTCATGTAATACTCCTCTGTTCTGTTGTACAACTCATAGCATTTCAAGAAGACATTTTATTAATTGGGTATCTGTCCCTCACTTTCCATTTTCTTATCACTGGTTGCCCTCAAATAATATTTGGGCTTAAGTTATTTGTCATTTTCCCTTTGTATTTAATCTGGTCCATTTATGTGTTTGAATTTGGGTTTTCAGTAAACTCACGTGTGATCTGTGCCAAAGTCTCTTCTCACATTCCTAAAATCTGTGGCACTGGGATTACAATCTCAAAATTATGTGGCAGCTTCTTTTAAACAGGAAAACTCCAGTGGGTTTCACTCAGCTGTATATAAAAGCCAATAGTTCACTTGGTGGTAGTCCCTGTGTTACTTGTTTTAAATTATGTTCCATTTCATACTCTCTCCACATTCTCTGATTCCAATATCCAGCAGATTTTTGTACTGACAAATGTGTGACTTTTACAGGAAGCTAAACTTGTGGTTCTTCTGTATGGGCTGAGCATAGTTGTGGTTTCTGACCCTCGGGAGAGCTGCTTGAGTTTGGGATTATCCTATTAGATGGATGCTTCTAACAGAACTCCCAGCAGCCAGATAGCTTATCTACTACACACTTCCAGAGCCAACATTCCCCTCAGCCTGAAGGGGGTGAATCCTGAGTGTCATTTTTCGGTTTGAGTATGCTGTGGGCTCAGGTTGTAGCTGAGCTTCCACAGTGACTGCAGCTGATCTGAACCAGGGCTACCTTACCCCTTCTCACTCCCTTCCCGTAATCCACAAGGTAAATCCATCCTGCTAAACCTGCAGCAAACCCTTCTAGAAAGCAATCAAAGAGTTTTCCGTCATCTTAGCAAGATGTTCTATGTGGTTTCTTATGTTTCCAGAAGAATCTACTGATGAGAGGTGGCCAGACAGAAACTACATCTGAGAACTGTGACAGTTTAAATAAGGGAGCACTGTTTCTTGGAAACTGCTGGAAACACTCATCTCCCCTTCCTTTGGGCTGAAACTGTGAGTGTCCTGCTGCCCTCGCTCTGTACCTCCTCTTTGTTTTCCCCTTGTTGTGATTTATTGGGTTGGGTTCTGTGACTGCTTCTTGGCTGAGTGCAGCTAAGGTATGTAAATTGCTTTTTAACAGCTAATATGCACCTACACTCCTGAAAAGAAAAGGCAAAATAATGTTGTCAGCAGTGAGTTATCGGAGATCAAGAAAGCATCCAGAGGTGAAAGTCAGTGGCTGGCTGTCCAAGTCCTGCATACTGTCACAGCTGTGTTCAGGATAATCCAAGTGGAGAGTAAATTCGGTAGCTTCAAATTAGGATTTTAAAGGAAAGGACTGCCTCTGTGGCTGCAGTACATACTGTGTGAATTGGACTTCTCTGAAGCAAGCATATTTTCTTTTTATAGAAATTTCAAACCCTAAATACAGTGTTTCATCCTCCAGTGACATCTCACTACTTGTCCTGACTTGGTCCACTTTAAATAAAGGATGATGACCACAGCTCTGCTGAGACACCCTGGCAGGGCTGCATCCAGCCTTGGGCCCAGCACAGCAAGGACAGGGAGCTGCTGGAGCCACTCCAGAGCAGCAAGGACACCAAGGGGATCAGAGGGATGGAGCAGCTCTGCTGGGAGGAAAGGCTGAGGGAACTGGGATTGTTCAGCCTGGAGAAGAGAAGGCTTTGGGGTGACCTCATTGTGGCCTTGCAGTGCCTGAAGGGAGCCCACAGGAAAGATGGAGAGAGAGTCTTGACACAGGCCTAGAGTGATAGGACAAGGGGGAATGGCTTCATACTGACACAGAGGAGTTTTAGATTGGATATGAGGAAGAAATTGTTCCCTGTGAGTGTGGTGAGGCCCTGGCACAGGTTGCCCAGAGAAGCTGTGGCTGCCCCATCCCTGGAAGTGTTCAAGGCCGTGTTGGACAGGGTTTGGAGCAACCTGGGATGGTGGAAAGTGGGTTGGGATGAGATGATCTTTAAGGTCCCTTCCAACCCATGCCATTCCATGATTCTGTGGTATCTACAACTTTCTGGAAAGCCACAGCTAACAGGGTCAAATTTATTCTTGTTCTCAGAGCTTTTCTTATGGCTTTTCCACATCTCTTGATGGAGAATGAAAGTTGCCCAGGGCTAGGACTGCATCCTCCAGCATGTCTATGAAGGCCCCAGGGTGTTTTTACGGTTGCTAAGACATTACAAATAAACACAGTGAGTGAGCCCCATCTTGCCATTCAGACTGTGAGCTGCAGGAAGCCACCAACCTCCCCAAAGCTCTTCTGGTAAAGGAATGTCAAATCAAAAGCAAACAAATATGGATAATCATTCTGCTGGCTGTGTTGCCAAAATACCAAAAAATGACTAACCTTAAACTGGGTGATTCATCCAGGCAGCCAAAAAGCAGTTACAAGAAACCACCCCACTAACCATGCGGGAGCTCAGGGACAGTCCTGTGCAGTCAACACATGTAATAATATGTTTCACAAAAACCAACCCTTGTCCTCTCAAGGTAAATAATATCTGCTGTGCTAATGGTATTATTGAGCTAATGGTATGAATTGTTTGGAATAACAAACTTCTCCTTCTTGGGCTCCTTCTCCTACTCATGTATTCTTTGCCCAACACCTGGCAAAATAGTTATACAAGCAACAAAAAAAGCCCTGAACAGCATAACCCAAAAAGTGAAAGGCCCGAATTGCCCCCTGCCCATGCTGATTTTTGTGTAGTGGTATTTCATGTGGGGGGCTTCAGCCATGCTACACACACAAAGGCAAAAGCAGACCCTGTCTTTTAAGCTGAAATTTAGTGATACAACCCAGATCAGTGGGTTGGGAATCTGAGCAGGGGAGGCTGATGAGCCTCCACGGAGTTGTAAGTGATGTCCCTGGAAGGGAGGTGAAAGGCTGTGACCCCATCCCTCATAGTGCGGAAGTGCTTCTCCTGTCAGCTGAAATATGGCTTTGAAAGCACCAAGATGCTCCCACTTTGGCGGGGAGAAAATAATGTCTAAATTTGAATATGTTTGATGATACTATAAGACACATAAAGCCACAAGCTAATTATTACAGGAAACTCCTATTTCAGTTATTTCAGCAAAATTTCAGCACCTCTTTGAAGGCCTGGAACAAAGCAACTGGGTTTTGACTTTCACAGTTTACCTAAACTGGCATTGATGGTGAACCATATGGTGATGTAAAGGACAGAGCTATATTTGTTTAAGGAACCTTCAGGCTGAATTTCCAGCTCTGTGAGTGCTGAGAGAGAGGAAAGAGGGAAGTTCAGAGGAAAACAAATGCTTCCTGAACTTTGAGTTTCTTTGCTTTTATATATCACCAGATTTTTCTGTGATGTGACCAGCCGTCCTTTATAAACTTTACTTTATCTCTGGGACATTTTGTGTCTAGGAAATGATTAAGCTGTCACATTTGGGGACTGGAAAGAGCAAAGGGCTGCAAGAGTTTGTTCTACCTGTCAAGTTACCCAGTTACAGCTGAGTCCCTTTGCAGACATGCATTTCCACTGGCCTACACACGCACACCATGAGCTGGCCCTCACTTGCTCCTCACTCTGTGGGAGCTGTAGATATCCAAAAAAATGTATATAAATTTACATGGATGAAAAATGTACCACTGATGAGGAGGCTCGTGGGATTCAGCAAAGCTCCCTATTACTTATTAGCTAGCTAGTGGTCTGGCCTGTGTGTCCCTGTCCTTGGCAATAAAAAGAAGATGAAAGGTAGCCGCTGACTTGGAGCCTCGCCTGAAAGTACAGTAGCTATCTCAGCCCTGCCTTATCAAAGGCTGGGACAGCAATAACCGTGCTGAGGGAGCAACAAGGACGTGGTAGGGTGGGCTGACAAACAGTTACACCTCGTGGGCAAACAGCAGCTTCACATCCCCACAGGCACCCAAACAGCATTGGCAGCTGAGGAGAGGCTGCAGCAGATGGTGCCCAACCGTGGTGCCAGCCCCTTCTCCTGGACAGGCTGGGCAGGGCGGTGCCTCTCCAGCCAGGGGACCTGCCCAGGAGCTACCTGGTAAAGGCTCCTAGGCAGAATGTGTGCCTCAGTCTGCCAGAAGAAGCTCACCTCTCACCAACCCAGCTCTGCCAGACTGGGAAAATCATTTTGAGACCAAGGGTCTCACAGATCAGCCCCCACTCAGGTCGAAAGCGAACAGCAGTGAGGACAGTCCTCTTTATGGGTGTTAAACCAGTCATCTCTAGTGGTGACAGAAAGGTGGGACTTGGGAACAGTCACATTTGTGTTTTAGCAGAGGTGACCACTTCAAACTTCAAGCTTCCTCAAGCACAGTGTTGAAGCCATAGGGTTTCCAGATGGTTCTAGTGGACAACTCCCACACATAGAATTGACTTGAATCAATAACTTGGACAAAGAAACAGTGCCTCTCTTGAGAAGAAATAGAGGTATTGAATCACTGCAGCTTTTGCTGGCTGCATGAAATGGGTTTTTTCCAGCTCACCAAATTTGTCCATACATGTCTCCAAAGCATTAGGGCTACACATACCTGTAACAAATTGTCTTACACAATACAGCAAATGTGGCTTCAGATCGTGCTCTGTCATGGAATTACTCAGTGAAGGCCAGAAAGACAGTATTATTTTGGGTAGGTAAGTCAACCAAACCCTTGAAGCTGGGAGTGCAGTGTTAGTGCTGGAGTTCCTCTCCACAGATCAGGTTTTCAGTTAGAGGAAGGAAGAGATCCACAAAGAAGATGCTGAAGACACAACATACACAACAGAAGATACTGAACTGGCAATAGCAGCATAAAAATATATTTGCCCTGGGTCACAAGGACTTCATCAGGAGAGGATGCAAGATCCCACACAGTCTTAAATACCAAGTTCCGTGGCAAACTTACCTTTCCACTGCCAAGTAATGATGATGTGCTGGATAAATGTACATAGGAAGGACATGGAAATGCTGGAGCAAGTCCAGAGGAGGCCACAAAATTGGTAAAGGGACTGGAGCACTCTCCCTATGGAGATAGGCTTGAGACTCGGGGTTGTTCAGCTTGGAGAGGAGAAGGTTGTATGGAGACCTCAGAGCATCTTCCAGTGTCTGAAGGAGCTATAGGGAAGTTGGAGAGGGACTTTTCATCAGGAACTGTAGTGGCAGGACAAGAGGGAATGGATTTAAACTGACAGAGGGGAGGTTTAGATTGGATATCAGGAAGAAAATGTTCCCTGTCAAGGTGGGGAGGCCCTGGCACAGGTTGCTCAGAGAAGCTGTGGCTGCCCCATCCCTGGAAGTGTCCAAGGCCAGGTTGGATAGGGCTTGGAGCAACTTGGGATAGTAGAAGGTGTCCCTGCCCATGGCCAGGGGTTGCAACAATGTGATCTTTCAAGTCCCTTCCAATCCAGACCATTCTGTGATTCTATGCAAAAAGTAGCTTGACAAGTTTTAAGGAACTTTTAATACATTAACTGAACATAAAATTTCTGGTGAACAATTTTCCAAGTCTGTGAGTGAAGCTTGAGGTAGCAAAAACTGGGGATAACAGGTTGCAAGGGGCCTCTCAGAAAAAAAAAATACTTCTAATGCATTTTCTAAATGTTTTTCAATCTCACCTAATACAGCCCATCTGTATTACACAGCTGATGTTTCTGGCAGCCTTAAGAGTTGCTGGATCCAGGCTCCACAGCATTATGTAATTTGCTTCATTTTAATCCTGATAAGAAAATTCTTGGAAGTCACTTTAAAAACAGTAACTATGGTGCTGATCTTTTCATTTTGCTGCAATGAAGCAGTCCTGAAGGCAGCCAATATGATGGGAGAGATGATGCCCAGTGAGAGATCTTTCCTGTGTGTTTTTCTGTTCCTTAGGGTAACCTAAGTTTTGAAAACTGAAGCTTGGAGCATTCTTTTTACTCATATCTGTCATGCTAGTGGTCAGCATTAATATTAAAGACCAAAGTTTCAAATCACATGGTTAACCTGAAAAAGTCATATACCTGCTGAGATTTTTTTTTTCCCTAGGTTAAAGAAAAGCTAAATAAGCCACTTTCTGTTGTGTTTATAGTGTGAGATCACTTGTTCTATTTGTCTTCATTTCCTTTGATAGGGCTAACTCATTTCAGCTTTTGAAAATTATCACCTTGTGATAGTTGTAACTTTTAGGACCTACTTCTTTTTGACAATTTTGAACATTTTGCTATTTTTTCTCCCATCCTTTGCAGCCACTCCTTGTACACCTTCATTGAAATCTTTTTTGCAGCTCCTCTAGTCTGGGTTCATCACTATTGGACTTGAGTGACCTGAGCTGCATGCAGTGTGCAAGAGTGCCTGCTAAGGAAAATATTATCCCTTATTTACAACCAGTGACCTACCAGTTTAATATAAATAATCTCTAAAGGCATGGCCACAGACTCCACATTTAATTAGTGCATCATTTAGTGCAGCAAATGGAGAAAGGATAGGAGCAATACAAGCTTGGCCTATGTTAGCCTCATCTCCTGTGGGTAAAATTAAAACAGAGATGCTTGACTGTGTTTCCCATGGATCAATGGCAAGTGTATTTCTGTTTCTGAAAACAGTTTTGCCCCTAGTGAATACCCTAAAACAAACTAAATGAAAATCGCCTCCAAGGTTTTCTTTTCCCTCTCTTCAGCAGCAGAAAGACTGAGAGCCCTCTCGCTGGAGTGGCAGGAGCTGCTGGTTAAAACTGAGAGTGGAGCCCAGCCACCAGTCCCTCATCGTGACTTAGATGGATAATTAGGTAACAATTCCACTGTTGAAAAGCCTGTGAGGCTGGGATCAAACCAACTCAGCACTGCAGGCAACTGTCATGAGATAAAAAGATAAGATGAATGAGTTTGTATTGCACTTGGAATGCACGGAGCCCAATATAGATGTAAAATATTATTACTAAATGCACTGAGGGCTCTGTCATAAGGAGACTTCCTGCAAAAGCAACTGAATGGATAAACTCCAGAGACCTGGACAGGTCACAGAGATAAATCATGTCAGTAAAGCAGTACTAGTTCCTGGGCTGCACCCTGCTCTCCTGTGACAATGTCCCCTGGGCAAGGTTTATACCTGTGTGCTGTGGCCATAGCAACACCGGTGATGACAAATACAAGAGCTCCCTTGTGCCAGGTCCGTGAGGCTTGGAGAAGCAGTCTCTGGGTTTCCATCACAGCAGGGTGCCAGGTTATGATCTTCTGACAGTGCCAGAGAGCTTGGGGACTGGCCGGTCAAGAGGTTCAGGGTAGTCAGTGGGGTGAGAGAGATGCTGGACCCATCAGGACTCTGAACACTCAACCACACAGCAGAAGGAGATACATGTGTCCAGCAAAACATTCCAGAGCCCCTTGGTGGCTCATTTCTTGCATGGTGCCCTCCTGCCCCTCAGAGGGCTGCTTCGCTCTGGTCACCAAGGTGAAGCAGGTGCTGGAGCAGATCCATGGATCCAGGATCCAACCTGCTCCGAGGCTGAACACCCACTCGTGGGCAGCGTGCTACGCCCAGCACTTTGCTGGCTGAGTTGCTGTGTGTACAAACTTTCCCAGGATCATCTGGACAGCTTTTCTCATCCCCTCAAGCACAAAGCTTGTAAGTGGGAACAGTGCCACTAGGACAAATTTGTGCTTGGGTGACTTACTCACATTTAGCACTGCAGTTGTCTGTTCTGACAGAGCCACTACAGGTTCTCTCCCAGAGCAAGTTTAGCTGATGATTCAGACATGTAAAGGCAGAAGCAGAAGGATTACTTACAGATGATGCTGGGATCAATCACATATCCAAACTGCAATTCAGAATCCAGCTTTGTTAAGGAATGAGTCCAGAGCAGGGACACCAAAGTGATCAGAGGGATGGAGCAGCTCTGTTGGGAGGAAAGGCTGAGGGAATTGGAATAGTTCAGCCTCAGGGTGACCCAGCTGTGGCTTTCCAGTACCTGAAGGGAACCTACTGGAAAGACAGAGAAAGACTCTTTAAAAGGGCCTGGAGTGACAGGACAAGGGGCAATGGCTTCACACTGACAGAGAGGAAGTTTAGATATGAGGAAGAAATTGTTCCCTGTGAGGGTGGTGAGGCCCTGGCACAAGTTGCCCAGAGAAGCTGTGGCTGCCCCATCCCTGGAAGTGTTCAAGGCTGGGTTGGATGGGCTTGGAGAAACCTGGGATAGTGGAAGGTGTCCCTGCCCCTGGCAGGGAGCTGGAACTGGACGATCTTTTAAGGTCCCTTCCAACCCAGAATATCGGACACCTCATACTTCTCTTCTGAGACGCAGAGACAAAAAGAAAGGTCTGGCAGCTACCATAAAGTCACTGGGGTGGGTTTTTAATGCCAGGCAGGCTCCTTTGTAACCCTTTGACACACCCTGTTGCTGTGGTGCTGCAAATGAGTACCAGGCTAATTGAGAACACAGGCCTAAAAATAGATGTGTCTGGGAAGTGATGATTTTCCCACAGAAGCATCAGGTTTTCATAAAAAACTCTAAAAACATGGAAGCTTTAAGTATAATGCAGAAAGGTTTTGGGTTACCAAGCTTAGATTTTACATTCTTCTTTTTGACCAACACTGAAGATTTTTGTTGGGATTTCTTTTTAACAAAAAAATACTGGTTTCCCAAAGAAAACCACAGCTGCTGACAAAATAATTGAAAAAACTCATTAAGATGTTAGGTACAGTTTACAATTTTTTCCCTGTTAATCTGCTTTCCTGCTTCTTTCATTTTTCTATTTTCTGCCCTCTCCTTGTTATGTCCAGCCCACTGGGTGGTACTTACATGGTAACCAGTCCTATTAAGGGAAACCAGTGCTTTCATCTTCATTGGTTCTTCCCTCACTGGTTTTACTCTTTTTCCATATTTGTTACTGTTCTTCTTCTGTCCATTTATCTTTACGAGAAGTTACCCTTCCTTTATCTTTTCCATAACATATTCATCCCCCCCTTTTTGTCCAGCAGTTAGATATCTCTAATAATCTTTGTTCCTTCCTGCTTCCATCTTTAATTCTTTCTGGCACCTTTAATAGCTGGGCTTTAATTTCTTTGTCTTCTCTCTGGATATTAATGTATGTTGGCAATCTTTTCCACCTGTATCTCTGAATAGCACATAATCCATAGGGCTTCAAAAAGAATAAGCAATTTTTAATTACAATACTACAAGAGCTCAAAAAGTAAATATTATTCTATTAATTTAATATATGGGAAAAACTAAACGCAGAAATATTGATTATTTCTTCAATAGATCTGATGTTTCTTTCATCCTATCCTGTGGCCAGGACTTCTGGAGGCTTCAACCCTACTTTATTCTTCATCTTCCATCACTTGAAACTTGTCCCAGAAACTTTTTCATGTGGAGATCACCAGGCAGCAGCAGCAGAAGCATTGGGCCTGAGGGGAGCTCGGTAAGAAAGCACCACTTGCAGCATCTGAGGTCACTGCTCATGGCCATACAGTGAGAAATACAGAAAAAGTAGTTATGAAGATCAAGGAAACTTCATTCAACAGAACCACAGATTCACAGGATGGGTCACGTTGGAAGGGACCACAGAGAGTCATCTGGTCCCATCTCCCTGCTCCAGCAGGGCCATCCGAGAGCACAGGGCACAGGATTGTGTCCAGATGGTTCTGGAATATCCCCAGTGAGGAGACTCCACACCCACTCCAGACTCGGTCACTGCCCAGGACAG
>VZSE01006909.1:0-11839 GCA_013398275.1 Promerops cafer | reverse complement strand
TGTCTCCCGCCGATTCCCACATAGAACCATTTCTATAACTTTTTTACAAGCTGTCAACTCACAGGAACGATGTGACTGTCATTACCAGCGATTGACTGAAGACCTTCACTTATGAAGTAGTAGGAAAAGAAAAATGTGATAAGAGGACAGAAAATACTATCATGGCACATTTTGTTCTTATTTGAATAAATTTGCAGCTCTAACTGCTAATCTTCCTCAAATCTCAGAATGGCAGGGATTCATATAGGCCATAAAAGGGACCTGTGGGTATTGGAAAACCTCATAGGAATGTTTAAAATGGGTGATCCTTTTATGACCAGGTGACCCACCTGGTGGATGTGGGAAAGGCTGTGGATGTTGTCTATTTGGACTTCATCAAGGTCTTTGACACTGTCTCCCACAGTAAACTCCTGGAAAAGCTGGCAGCCCACGGCTTGGACAGGAGCACTCTTTGCTGGGTTCAGAACTTGCTGGATGGCCAGGCCCAGAGTGGTGGTGAACAGTGCTGCATCCAGCTGGTGGCCAGTCACTAGTGGTGTCCCTCAGGGGTCTGTGCTGGGGCCAGTTCTATTTAATATTTTTATTGACAACATGGATGAGGGTATTGAGTCCTTCATTAGTAAATTTGCAGATGACACCAAGCTGGGAGCGTGTGTCGATCTGTTGGAAGGTAGGAGGGCTCTGCAAAGAGACCTGGAACGGTTGGATGGATGGGCAGAGTCCAATAAGATGAAGTTTAATAAGTCCAAGTGCCGAATCCTACATTTTGGCCACGATAACCCCCTGCAACGTTATAGGCTGAGGACGGTGTGGCTGGACAGTGGCCAGGCAGAAAGGGACCTGGGGGTACTGGTCAACAGCCAACTGAACACCAGCCAGCAGTGTGCTCTGGTGGCCAAGAAGGCCAATGGCATCCTGGCCTGTATCAGGAATAGTGTGGCTAGCAGGACCAGGGACGTCATTCTTCCCCTGTACTTGGCACTGGTGAGGCCACACCTTGAGTACTGTGTTCAGTTCTGGGCCCCCAGTTTAGGAATGATGTTGAGATGCTTGAACGCATCCAGAGGAGGGCAACAAGGCTGGTGAGGGGCTTGGAACACAAGCCCTATGAGGAATGACTGAGGGAGCTGTGGTTGTTTAGCCTGGAGAAAAGGAGACTCAGAGGTGACCTTATCACTCTCTACAACTTCCTGAAAGGTGGTTGTAGTCAGGTGGGCTTTGGTCTCTTTCTCCAGGCAGCAGCTGACAGAACGAGAGGACACAGTCTTAAGCTGAGCCAAGGGAAAATTAGGTTGAATATTAGAAAAAAGTTTTTTGTGGAAAGAGTGATCAAGTACTGGAATCGTCTGCCCTGGGAGGTGGTGGAGTCACCATCCCTGGATGTGTCTAAAAAAAGACTGGATGTGGCACTTGGTGCCATGGTTTAGTTGAGGTGTTAGGGCATGGGTTGGACTCGATGATCTTAAAGGTCTCTTCCAACCTGGTGATTCTGTGATTCTGTGAAATTATTCTGATGAAGTTTAATACAAGAACAGTAATGTATTTAAGACAGGTGATGATAGTGTACCTAATAATTTCTGCCTAATAGTGTTCCCTCTGGGATCAGTTTTGGGACTGGATGGCTGTTTTTTTCCATCCATTATATTTATTAATTTCTGGTCATAACACAGAAAGTAACATTGTTCTCAGGAAACTTCATTACTGTGCTAGAGTAGGAGTATCATCTCTGTGAAAATTTATATTATGCAGGAAGGTTAGGAGATATGAAATTAAATGACTGGGGTAAAACATGCAAAAAAAAGTAAATATGCTTTTGCTATAAATTGGGAAATCATAAACTCTAAATGACAGGAGATAATTCTTGATATTCTAGTTAATCTCAAAATAAGTGTGGACTACCAGGGTGAAGTGACAACAGGAAAAGTGAGTGCAATTTTAGAATTACTGTAATTTGTCAGTGAGTATTCCTGTGGAAAGCAGTCTGGAGCCTGTGTGGGATACTGCACCTCATCCTTGTTGCCAGTTTTGGAAAAGGCAACACTCAGACCGAAACACGTACAGATAAACTTATCATTCTTGGACAGGTGCCTTTATACAAGCCATAAAAGAAAGCACAGACTACTAAATGGCTGTGAACACATCTAATCTGGAAAAATGTTTGTATATGTTGGCAGCAAGGTGCTAGTACAACTTTCTGGGATGAATAGCAGAGGTTGACCACTCACTAACATAAAGGTGAAATGAGTTCAGTTTACAGGGTATTTATGGTAGTATGTATTAGATATGATTGTACAGGCAGGGGGTGGAGGATGTTGTTTTTATTGAATGCAAGAAGGACCAAAAAGTTGCTTGTGTTCTGTTTGCTGTACAAACGACATTAAATGTGCTCTTTGTGTTTTGTAGCTAAACATTATACACAGTTCAGTGGCATGTCTGTGCTTTTCCCCCCCCTTCATTTTTTAGTGGATTGTCAATAAGATCTGTGAACTTTGTTTTTCTAAAGCACTATGTTTGATGGGTTTTTGCAATTTTTCAATTTTTGACTAGATTAAGTTGGATTTTATTTCAAATAGTGAAATATGCAGGCAGATATGGGAAACTTGATTTGGTGAATGTTAGTTTCTGTTCTTAAAATTCCTATGTTATGTTGTAGAGGTTTATGGAGATCATAAAATGCAGTTGTAATAGCCTTTTCATTGGAAGGACTTGGGTGTTGCTGTGATAATTTAGAGAATAAAACAATATTAGTTGGTAGCTAGGGATCATTCACAAAAATATTAAAATATATCTTTAATAAAATTATATGGAATTTTAAAAAAGTATATAAGAGCTTGCTTTAGAAATGTGGCAGGTACCGTGTATGTTTAGTGACCCATTTGACAGTGTGATAACACTATAACCAAGGCAAGAGACAAGACAATAATGAAAAGTGACATGGCAAAAATTAAACAAAGAAGCAATCATATATGATAAAGTAAAACAGAAATAAAGCATAGCTGGTAGATTGTCCTGGTTTCAGCTGGGATAGAGTTTATTTCTTCCTAGAAGCTGGCACAGCGCTGTGTTTTGGATTCAGTATGGCAGAACTTAGTTACACAAATATTAGCCTTTTCAAACTTCTCCATTACTTTGATTTCTATAGCAATAGATCAACTTCCCAGAAAATGTTTTGCCTGTGATGTGAATTCTAATCATGTGAGGAGAGGAAATAAAAATTAAAAAAACACTGAGTGAAAAAATCGAGTATCACCATGATGACTCTACGTTTTTGACCAGGGAGCTGATAAAATCTGGCATAGAGATGGAAGATTTATTGTGATTTTTTTGTTACAGTATGCTGGTTTACTGTGTTTGTGAGAGGATTCAGTATTTTCTATTCATTCATCAGCCTGCTTTGATCTCCTTTCACTTGTTATGGCAAAGATTAATCCTTTTTTAAATTGTTTGTTCTCTTTCAAAAGTAATAGAGTACTGGAGCAGGTAATAGGCTTTATATGATGGCTGTGTGACTAATATAGTATCACAGGCTGTGAATAGGGTCTTTTTTCAAAATTTATAAAATCTATTTACAGATTCCCCCCTGATGGAATTTGCCAAGAGCCAGGTCTTATAAGCCCTCGGCGTGCCTATTACTTTTGGGTTTTGTCCAGCAATCCCAAATGGCATAAAATATTAGCGGGATGGCATCAATGAGAGAGTTCGAAACTGAAAAATGTTTTAATAAGATGAAAATAACAAACTTTACAGAGAAAAGCCATGCCAGGAGCAACAGAGTCTGTGCTCCTGCTAAAACACCCCAAAAATGCCACGAGACCCTTTGTCCAGCTTCTTTTTGTAGTAATGATCGACGCAGGGTTCTTTGGCATTCTACCCAATAAGGTAGCAACAGGTCTGAGGTGAAGTCCAGAAGGTCCTATCAGGTGTCTTCAAGCTGGCACACGGCCTAATAGGGAAAGAACTTTCTGGCTTTTTACCTTATTAGTGGGACAAAGAGTAAAACCCAAACCATTCCTAATATGGAAACCTTTGCTACAGTGGGGATGCATTCCTACACCCCCCCACCCCTCCCTCCTTCCGAGCTCTACCTCCTTCCCCCAGTGGTGCAGGAAGACAGGGAATGGGGGTTACAGTCAGTTCATCACCTGTGGTTTCTCCCGGTGCTCAGTTGTTCCCCTGCTTCCCTGCTCCTCTGTGGGGTCCCTCCCACAGGAAATAGTTTTCCATGAACTGCTGCAACCTGAGTCCATCTCATGAACAACAGTTCTCTGTGAACTGCTGCAATGTGGGTCGCTCTTCCACAGGATGCAGTCCTTCAGGGACAGGCTGCTCCAATGTGGGACCCTGGGGAGGGGGAGGCTCTGGCATGGGTCTCCTCCATGGGCTGCAGGTGGATCTCTGCATCCCCATGGTCTTCCATGGGCTTCAGGGGCTCAGCTGCCTCACCATGGTCTTCACCACAGGCTGCAGAGGAATCCCAGCTCTGGTGCCTGGAGCACCGCCGCCTCCTCCACTGACCTTGCTATCTGCAAAGTTGTTCTTCTCACATATTCTCACCCTGCTCTGGCCACAATTACAACTGTGTAATACTTTTTTTTCTTCTTCAATGTTATCACAGAGGCATTACCACCATTTCTGATTGGTCCAGCCTTGGCCAGTGGCACGTCCATCTTTGAAGCTGCCAGGGGTTGGCTCTGCTGGACATGGGGGAAGCTTCTGGCAGCTTCTCACAGAAGCTGCCCGTGTAGCCCCCCTGCTATCAAAGCTTGGCCATGCAAACCAAATACAAAAATTGTATAGCATATGTTTCTCTAAATTTACATTTTTCATATTTCAGTTTTCTCTTGACTCTGGATTGACAGCTGGGCCAAGCCTCAAAACAGTAGCAGAAGCTTATATCACTGTAAGCTTGAAGAGTCTTCCTCTTCTCACAGTGCTAAAAATTTTTGTGTCCTTGCATATCTGCATGCTGTTTGTAGAAGTGGCACTGCTACAGGAAGAAAGTGTCTTCTGTTGCTAGTTTACTAAAAGACCAGATAATTAATCAAAGCAGTTCTACAACAGAGTGTTCTTGCACCAAATGAAGCCACAAGAGGTTATTAAATGCAGAAAAATTAATGGAGGGGTGTATTGAGGACCTTGCACAAAAAAAAACTTACATAAAAATGCTTGTCCAAGGAAATGTGGCTTGAGAATGTCATGCTGAGTTAGTCTGCTTCAGCCCAGCCACCAGCAGAATTTGTGCATGGTCCCAAGGGTTGGATGTGTGCCTATACAATGTCATTTGGATGAGGGGAAATGGAGGAACACTTGTGTATGGAGGAGAGGGCATGACTGTGATCCTGCCTGCACATCTTCTGCTGGCAATGCTTCAGTGAGGAATCCAGTTCATCCCTGCAGTGCACACAGGTGAGCCATCTGGGAGAATGATGCTCAGGAAGCACAAATGGAAGGATCTACTCAGACAAAATACAGGTCAGGGAAATAAAACCTAGCAAATGTTAGAGGAAAGGAACCAAGCAAAACAAAGGGAGAAATTTGGGGTTTTGGGTTTTGTGTAGCAATGTATTTGAACAGCTTAGGCCATAGTGTGCTCCAGCCAAACCATTTGTAGGTATTCTTATCAGAACCCTCTGGAATTTGTCAAGGTTACTAAGACATAAACTGTGCTAAATTAAGAAAGAAGAGGCTGAGAAACAGAATACCAAAGACAGCAAGGACTAGATAAGGGACGGCCATGGAGCACCAGACTGTAACCAATCATATTTTCTGAAGAGTGCATGCAGTACGCGTGGACAAGATAGCAGCGCCAATCCAGTAATGCGTGATCGCATGTATAGTAGTTTTAGAATGGATAAATAGAGCTTAATGTAAACAATAAAGTGGCTTCTGCATGATCATATTGGTTCGTTGCCCAGAAGTCCTGCGCTCCTGCAGTTTTGTTGTTTTTTTTTTTTTTATTTTCTTTAGTGGTGGACTGGATCTTATGCTTTAGGCAAGAAGCATGGGGGTGAGAAATGTGTATATAATGTACTGTTGCTGGTGATGTGAAAGCAGTGCTGCCCCAGGGGCGCTCACAGGTCTGCAAGTCCCCCCATGTGCTATACTTTGCCTGAGTTTCAGTTAGTCTCTTTCTCTGCATGTTATATTTGAGTACACAAATTTGCTGTTACCTTCCATGATGTTTCCCTGCAGCCTTTCTGCCTTATTTTAACTAGATGTGAATGTTTAGACAGCCTTTGCAATAAAAAATATATTAACAATATACATCTGTTACTAGCACTCTTAGGTGAGATAATTTGAGATAAGGTTTTTCTTCCTTTTTGTCCCTCAGCAGGCCTTAAGAGTCTTAGACTGTATAAAAACATTAACTTTGGAAAATTGTCAAATTGTGACTGAAATGGTTGAAACAGAAGTTTGAAACCATCAGTGGAGGAGAAAACTGGAGGGGATTTGTGAGGTTGGGAGACTTAAGAAAGGAGAGAAGATGCAAGGTGGAGACCCAGACAAGACCATGCTGTGTTTCACTGTGAAGTGGATGCCTAGCAGCAGCAGCATATGCATGGACTGCTTTAGGACGATTGGCTTGTGCTTTTGGAGTTGCATGAGGCCCTTGGACTTCTGGGGGGTGACTCAGGGGTGGCAGACAGATGGGACTTGCTGGTGTTGGAGGAGTGGATTTGCCTGTGCTACAAGAGGAAGTGCACACTATAGTGTGTGGATGTGAGAATTACCAGACAGCATTCATCCTGCAGAGCTGCTGGGGAGCTGTGTTGGTGCATGGGCATGTGCCCAGGTGAGCTTGGTGGGACTGAAGGCGGCCTGGTAGAGACACTTGTGGGTGTCTCTGTGGGTGTGTGTGGGCTGCAGGCTGCAAGCTACAAGCAAGTTAAAATTCTGTGGTTTTCAGCGAGTTCATGGAAGGATTAAGTACAGTTGCAATGAAAATACTTCTTGCTGGATGTATAAAACTTTACATGTCCATTTTTTTCTTTTGGGGAGGTAACAAAACATTATTTAGGTTTCTTGTAGCAATGATAAATGAAGACTCATGGACTCCCCTTGGCAATCGCAAAGAGAAATTGCTTATTGCAAAAATCCAGGCCTTTTTATGCTGTATTCAGATGCTAAGCTCTCATCTGTTTACATTCTTGTGAAGAAAAACAAACGTATTGGCTGCCTGCCACTGCAGGTGTTGCTGTTCACATGTTCTCTTACCCAATAAGCTTTCTGATCACGCAGTGTTCACACATACCCCTAACCAATCAACACTCCAAACACGAGGTGTCCATGCACTGGTTATGTAACTTGTTTTCTGGTTATATAACTTGTTTTTTGTCTTTCATGCCACCCGTACACTTCCCAGAGTACCTTTCGTGAATTGTCAGAGAGCAAGAATGAACAGTGAGCAAAGGCTTTCTATTTATTCTATGAGACTTTTCTTGTCTGCTACAGTTTCTTTTTTTTACTTTATCACCTGTGTTTCCCTCTCAAATGAGATGGAATAAAGGGTTGCTTGTTTGTGCTATGGCTCATTAAAGGAGGGTGTTACAGGAGTAGTCACATTGGACTCATGTTCTTTAGAAACTCCAGTACTTGGTACTCTTCGGGCAAAACACAGATGTGAAATCAATGTGACATGCACCTTTGTGTCAGTGCATGGCTGCTCTGCTCTTCCAATTGCTTCTTGCTACCACGTACGGGAAATAAGATAAAGTATGACGGATGGCATTTTAAAAATGCAATGCACTATGTATTTGAGAAAGAAAATCCTTATTCCTACTGAAAGTTTACTGGTTTTATTGTACTTTTTCAGGGCTTTCTGTCTTTGGATATTTCACTGAAGAAGTCAGCAATGGCACCTTAACTTCAGCTTAATAGTCTGTGTTAATAATTGTTTTTAAAATGATGATTTGTATTAAATTGCAAGCAATTTAATTTTAGTTGAATTACCAGATGATTGAATACCCACAAGAAGTGGGTATCCAAATACAGTTTCAGGGGACTTCCCTCCTATGTCAGAATGTTTAATTTTATATCAGCCTAGAAGGGAGACAAACAAGCCTTTGTGAAATGTACCTCAGGAAACATTCCCATCCAAGGGAGACTCAGAAAAGAGTCCAAGTGGTGTGGCTTTCACACGGTATTTTATTTACTTGCCACTTAGTTTTTTGTTCATTAAGTTTTTCACTTGTACACTGACTGTCCCATTAGAGCCTCTGGCTAGATCTAGCCCCTGACTAGATCATATCTGAGCCATTTTACAGTGTGGCCAGGAATCGTTTTCTATTTATCACCTTTTTTTTTTAACCCCCTTTTTTTTCTGCTTCTATCTGCATTTCTGAGAGCAGGGATTAAAATAACTTTTGGAAAAATTTTTCATCTGTTAATTCATCTTTTGTGTTTCCTTTCTAGGCCGAATTCACCAAGCTATGGTAACATCCCTAAATGAAGATAATGAAAGCGTAACAGTTGAATGGATTGAAAATGGAGATACTAAAGGCAAAGAGGTAAACTTAATTATTTTAGAACTTTTCTCTTTAAAAAATGCGTCATCTGCATGAATTATGCTTTGGAATTTGCACTGGAAATGGAGAAAAGATAAATCTTTATTTACATAACTGTTGCCTTTTTCAACCTAGAAATGAAACTCAATATAATTTTAATATAGGAGGTAATATAAAAGTGGATCTTTATTTGGAGGCCTCCAGGGGCAGTTATGGGGAATGTCCACAAAAGCCCACCCCTACAGGGGGTACATAAAGTTTTATAGGTTTCGTAAATTAGCATAATAGACAAAAAAGCACCAATTAGGAGCACAAGTGGTGAGGCAATTCCCCCCTGGGTCAAGCCCCTTCTAAGTCTTCCCTCCCTCGGTACTAGCTGTACTTTGTTTATCGTGAAGAGTTGTTCTCAACCTTGGCAGCCAGGAAGAACCAAGATAGCATAGGTGCCTTGTACCCCCCGGGGCTTGGAGCTCTGGAATTTGTTCTTTCTGCCTAGGGAAAGGGCATGGAAAATTACTGGGAAAACAAGTCACTAATACAATAGGTTACAAATATATGTGTAAAGAATACAGATAAAATATAAGGGAAAAAAAGGCAAAAACCAAAATGGCATCAGACAATTCTTTGGTTACAGACTGTTTTGAATGGGAGTTATTAGGCAAATGCTGGTTTCTGCTGTATTAAATTTGACTTCCTGAGTTCTTTGTTATAGCTTTTATATAGTGCTTTTCATCTTTTGATTTTGAAAAAGATTACAAAGGCTGAACTTGTTACCCCTTTTTGCAAGTAGAAAAATCAAATTTTCGAGAGGGAGAATGATTTGCAATTCAGATGGGAAGCCAGTGGGAGCTGGATTAAAAATCTTTTTCTGTTTGTATTACTGAGGGATTAAACTGCTAGTCTGTTAGTTTGTTTTAGGCAATAATTTTCCAGCCCTGCTTTCTTTAAGAAACTGTGTCTGTCTCAGTTATGCTTTGCTGTCTCCTCTTCCTGTAAATTTTGGGCCATGTTAGCCAGTTTCAGCTGAGATTTGGAGAAGCAGCTCAGAAATAATTGCATTTCACCAGTTTTGTCAAAACACGGGGGAAAGGAAAAATAAGGTTGTGAGAATATCCTGGTGATCTCATCAGCTGAACTCATCCCGCTAGACACAGAATCCATAGAGTAGTGAGGTCTTTGAAAGGTCCAGCCAGAGGAAGTAGCAGTCTATAGAGACCAAAGCTATTTAAGATTTTTAGGAAACCAAGTTTCAATAGATCTGAAGCCAGTTACTTTTAAGTTCCTGTCCTATCCCCCTTACATTTTTGAATGAGGAACACTTACAAGGAAAAAAATAGCATCATAAATTTGATGTGGCTTCAACTCTGCTTATTATTTCTTGGGTGGTTGTAGTTCATCTGTTTCTTTTGCACTGTCTGGGAAATTTCAAATAATTGAGATCACTTTCTTTTTATGTTACAAAATGTCTTTCGTATTCTGCAGCAACTGACAAATTACCACAGTAATACTAGCTACTTCTGTTTTAATTTAATCACTTTACAGAATTATCAATACTTATTGGTGTCGCATCCCATTCCTAAGAGGAAGGGAACACCCAAGATTCATAGATGCCTGTGGTTGAAAAGGAATGGCAAAAGCTAGAAGGGTCCAAAAAAGCTTACAAAGTTTTATTATCAAATCATACACTTGGCGTGGAAATTGGTATAAGTTTTGCCCTTATTTTCTAGTAGTAAGAGAAATAAAAGAAAAGAAGGAATAGAGAGAGAGTGAGAGATCAGGTAGGAGAGGAAAGGAGATCACCAGTCCTGGTTCCAGTGTCGATCCAGCTGATGGGGTGTTCAAGGTCCTGGAGGTACCACCCAGGCTTTGTGGGGGTATCTTTTTATAGATAAATTTTCCCTGCCTTGGGATTAGGTTTCTTGCTCTTCATGTCAACGAAGTAGCATGCAGTCTGCTCTTCTAAGCCTTTCTGGAAATGGGTTGGGGGACTTTGAGGGTCTTTGGTGGTCTCGATCCTCCTCTAGTGGATTGGTCTTCTGTCCACAGTTCATGCCCATTTCTTGACCCCACTTCTGCGCTTGCACTGTCCTTTATGTTGTGACGTCACCGTGGACCAGAACAGGGAAGTGGGCCTCAGAAAGATGCTGCCCTACCTTTGTATGGCCTTCCTCTCCAGCCACATCCTGTTCTAACTTGCCCACTTGCACAGCTATCAGTGTTTGAGACATAGCAGTGCATTAACTCCTTGTTGTCCAGGCTTCGACAATTGGTTATTTTTAATTGCTCTCTTTTCTGACAGATGTGTTTTCAACTTACATGAAGACCAAAGCTTACACTGTTTTTAGTGAAAATAAAATAAGATCATTCAGGTTATAGAATTAACAAATTGAGGGGTAAAAGCACTAAATATATTTATTGTTTATTCTCAAAAATATCAGGAGAAATGGAGACGGTGAATACTGTTCTAAGAATCATAAATGTATTTTATATTCTTTTACACAGATTGACTTGGAGAGCATATTTTCACTTAACCCAGATCTTGCACCTGATGAAGATATTGAACCTAGTCCAGAGACACCACCATCTACTTCAGCAGCTAAAGTAAACAAAATTGTGAAGGTTGGTAATACATATGCAACATGTTCATATTAAACTTTCAGTACTCCTATACATGTTGTTATGCTTGAATTTTTAAATCTAACTTTTGTGTCTGTGGAGCTACTTGATAACTGTGTTCCTTTCTTTTTCCTATGCTGAATAGGGGTTTCTAACAATTTTATAAGAACAGGTTTGGCAGAGAGGGAGTTGGGGACTAATATTTATATAACTAAATATATCTCAAGGAAAAATATAGAAAATGTTTTGGAGGTTGTTTTGAAACAGTATACATAGTTCAAGCAGTTTTCACCTTGGGCTCTTATGGGAAGGATTTGGCAGCAATAACCTCTTTGTATTGCTGATGTCATGTTATTTTTATTCACTGGAAAGAAGCAGAGGTAGGGCTGCAGTTTACGTTTTCAATAATAAGGTAATCAAATAACAGATATTTCTTTCTTTTACAGAGTCGACGAACCATGGCACCTATTAAGAATGACACTCCTACTAGAGATAACAGAGGTAAATGTTATCTCTTTCCCTTTGTCCGGGTTTGACACTGGCTAAGCACCAGGCACCCACAAAAAATCATTTATTCATTCTCCTCTGCTATAGTTGAGCAGATGAGGGGGAAAAAACAACTAAAGGGGTTCATGAGTTGAGATAAGGATTGGAAAGAAACACTTTAAGGGCAAAACAGGCTCAAGACTTGAAAGATATAAAGAAAAATTTATTAACAG
>VZSE01006903.1:0-11739 GCA_013398275.1 Promerops cafer | reverse complement strand
TTGTCTGTGGATGAAGATACAGTGGATTGTGGGGGGTTGTCGTCAGTTCGGTTGGATTTTGTGGGGGTGAGCATGTTTTACTCGTGGGGGGGTGGGGCTGTTTTTAATTGGGGGATGGGGGTTGTTGTTGACTTTATTTGTGGTGTTGGAGCTTGTGCCGGGGTTGTCTTGAGGAGCGATTCGGGCTGCTTAGGGTAAGGATCAGAAAGTAGTTTAGTTGAAAAGGCCAGCTTTGAGAGTTAGTGATGGAGGTTTAATTCCTTTCTTTCTGAGGTAGGGTAACTCTAAGAAGAGGTGGAGTCTTCAATCTTTGGTTTACAAGACCAACGTTTTTCATAAACTATTAGAGTGGGCTAGAGTTTGAGTATTTTTTTCTCTAGGATGGATGTGAGGGGGAATAGAACTAGAATGATTATGAAATAGGTGAATGAGGCTAGTTGGCCAATGATGATGAATGGCTGTTCAACTTGTTGGCTGCCGACTCAGGTTAGGATGAGGAGGTTGGCGACTAGGGTTCAGAACAGAATTTGTGAAAGGGGACGGAAAGTTATTGAGCATTGTTTAGATTTATGTAGTAGTGGGGCAAGGAATAGTACTATGAAGGAGGCAGCCAGGGCTAGTACTTCTCCGAGTTTGTTTAGAATGGATCGCAGGATGGCGTATGTGAATAGGAAGTATCACTTGGGCTTGATATGAGGGGGTGTGACTAGGGGGTTGGCTGGTGTGAAGTTCTCTGGGTCTCCTAGTAGGTTAGGGGAAAATAGGGCTAGGGCAACTAGTGTGATAAGTATTAATGCGAAGCCTAGGATGTCTTCTGCGGAGTAGTAGGGGTGGAAGGGGATTTTGTCGCAGTCTGAAGGGATGCCTAGGGGGTTGTTTGATCCTGTCTCGTGGAGGAAGGTAAGATGTACTAGTGTGAAGAGTTCAGGCTGATGAAGAGTTAGAGCCTTCATTTTGTAAGCCCACCCCACAACCACCACAGTGAACTGAGCATGCCCAAAAGGGCGTGGACTTAATTACCACACAGAGCAAGGATAGGCAGGGTCAGAAGATGAATATGTATGAGGCAGATTGTGTAATTCTATGCATATGTAATAATGTAATGGATAAATAGAGAACTGAGCCTGGGGGGGGGGGATTTCACACAAGGCTTTGAGAATTATCTCACTTGTGTCCAGCTCTGCAATTAAATACATACCTACTTCACAATCTCAGGGCTGTGAAGTCTTTCCCACGTGTCAGTTTTTGGCGACCGCGGCAGGACTCCCTCTGTCCAGCTCTAGGGAGTGGGCGGGGGGTGGAGTCCCCAAGGCGCGCCTCCGGGATCTTCCCAGAGGGGAGTCTGCAACTCGTACGCTCACCGCAAGGACAGACATGGATCTGCTGGCCATCACGGACAAATGGTATGTATTAAAACGGGATAAGGGGACCCGTAAGGCATACGCTGGGTCAGGGCTGCTTGGTAAGTTGCATAGAGATGTCTTTGCACACAGCTTTGCCCTGGGCCTTGCAAGCAACCGCTTGCCGGGGGAGCGGCTGGCGGAGGGGGGACATTGGCTAAGGGATACCGGTCAAGAGAAGCCGGCAGAGTCGGTAAAGGGATTCACTGCCCGATAGTGCGACCCGCTAGTGGCTCTGGGGGTGAGCCAAGGGGAATCCTTGCTTTGGTGCTGCTGTTTGAACTGTGATCGTGTGATTGCTAAGTCCAGACATGTGTGGGACGTGGTGTGAGTGAAACAGTGAAACACGCTGAGAAGTGTGATACGAGCAAANGGCTAA
Source organism: Promerops cafer (assembly GCA_013398275.1). Taxonomy (NCBI): domain Eukaryota; kingdom Metazoa; phylum Chordata; class Aves; order Passeriformes; family Nectariniidae; genus Promerops; species Promerops cafer. The sequence continues at coordinate 9,960 of VZSE01006903.1, read as the reverse complement.
GGGATACCGGTCAAGAGAAGCCGGCAGAGTCGGTAAAGGGATTCACTGCCCGATAGTGCGACCCGCTAGTGGCTCTGGGGGTGAGCCAAGGGGAATCCTTGCTTTGGTGCTGCTGTTTGAACTGTGATCGTGTGATTGCTAAGTCCAGACATGTGTGGGACGTGGTGTGAGTGAAACAGTGAAACACGCTGAGAAGTGTGATACGAGCAAAGGAGACCGTGTGTAGGGGAGAAAGGGGAGGAGTCCCCACTCCCTATATTTTGTGGGGTGACTGAGAACAGCCTTAAGAAAAGAGCTGTATGCAGGGCATGAGTTTGATTAATTCTAATGCATTTTTGAGGTCATACTGCCCTCCTGTGTCAAAAGTGATAATTGCAGCAAACTGGTAGCTTTTAAAAGACCTTTCCCTTCCTCTCTTTTCTTTTTTTACTGTGCTTCCCCTTTGCTAGGGACTAACTACAAAGCAGTTGAAGAGAGGAGTGGAGCGGTCTCCTGTCTGCCTCCAGGGAGGGAAAGGGGGTGCCTACAGTGTGTTTTAACTGTGGCGAGACGGGTGAAAGGAGTTCCTCTCCCTCAGTGGTTTGGGCTTGATCCCTGGAAATTTGTGAATCCAGTGAATAATTGGATAGAGAGAGAGGGTGAACGGGTTCGTTTGGATGGATTATTTCGGACCTCTGCAGGAAGATTAGTAGACTTTGATTGGGAGCAGCCGGGGCCAAAAGAGCTGAACATCCAGATGAGGAGACAGGATAATTTGTTTTTGTGGGCAAGGGCGACACCTGGTGTGGGTATTGGTAAAGTGTGGGACCTGTGGGGGATATTGGTACTGCTCCTCTGGCAGAAGGCAGAACGGGTGTTCCCAGTGTCAGCTGCTTGGTCAGGCACACCCAGAACCAGAAATTTTAGAGTTTCTGTGTGGAAAGTCACATTTGGTCCCAGAGATTTGGAGTGTAAGAGAGGAGAATTGGGAAAAGACCATGCGAGAGTGTGAAAGGAGGTTTGGGTGGAAGCGAGACAAGGCAAGAAGGAGGAGATAATGGGATCTGGACAGAGCAAGGAGACACCTAGGGCTAGCCCGTTGGGATGTGTCTTAGCACATTTGCAAGATATTGTGGGCACTGGAGGCACGGAGAACAAAAAGAGCTTAATTAAATACAGCTCACATTGGTGGCCTTTATATTGCCTAGACGATGAAGCAAGGTGGCCCCCTACTGGCACACTAGTTTATAACAGCCTGTTACAGTTAATGCTTTTTCTAAGACGCGAAGGAAAGTGGGATGAGGTTTCATATTGTGATATGTTTTTCTCCCTCCGGAATAATCCTGAATGGCAGAGAGATTGTGGTATCAGAGCCCCCTCCGATCCCTTGGTGTTGGCTCTTGAGAAGGAGAGCAAGGCCAATAAAAAAAAAGCTTAAACGGTGCTGTTCGGCCTGCAGTATTGGTCAGAGATTCACCAAGCTGGTTAAGGTTTATCAAGCAACAACCCAGGAGCAGGAACAGAACTTAACTGATGTACTTAGCCATCCCTTTAGAAGGCAAGAGGAAGAGGCTCAGACTCGGAAAATTAATTTCCCCCTCCACCTCCTCCAGATGGCCCAGAACGAGCATCAGCCCCAACACCCCCAGGTAGCCCTACTGCGTCCCAGGCCAGAAGGCAAGTACTACAGGCACCCCTACGAGAAGTAGTGGGACCAGACGGGCCAATAGTAATTAAAGTACCCTTCTCCACTATTGATTTAGAGGCATGGGAAAAGGTCGCAAAGACTTATTGAAGCAACCCAATAAATACTGCCAAATGCCTGCGGTACATAATAAAACAGCACAACCCTGATTGGAGTGATACACAATGGCTATTGGATGCATTTACTGAAACTGAGAAGCAATTGGTTTTGAAAACGGCAGGGGATTTGGCAGAGGATTTTTATAAAATCCAACAACAGGATGTAAAAGAATTCTTTCCCCTCCAAGACCCAAAATGGAATCCAAACAGATCAGCAGAAGCAAAAAAGATAGCAGATTATCAAAAATAGATAGCAAAAGGAGTGGAAAGGGCTATTCCAAAGACCATGAACTGGTCTGCCCTATATGCTATTAAGCAGGGGCCTTCAGAGACTCTGAGTTCCTAGACCGCTTAAGGGACGCAATGTGCCGTCACACTTCACTAGATCCTGCATCTGAGATAGGGGTACAACAACTAATAAACTTATTCCCGGGGCAATCCACTGGGGACATTAGACACAAACTCCAAAAGCTCCGGGAGCCAGATGGGAGGAACTTAGAAGTCCTATTGGGAGAAGCATGGAGGGTTTTCAGCAATCGAGAAGAGGGGTACAGACAAGGAATGAGAAAGCTTGTGGTGGTGGTACAGGAGGAAAGGAAAGGGAAACATGGACAAGAGCAGAGACCACCCAAATGAGGCCTGCCTCGACTGGGCAGAAACCAATGTGCAAACTGTAGGAAAACCCGCCACTGGAAAAATGAGTGTCCGGAACAAAAGCAAAGTGGTCAAAAGAAACAAGGAAAAGGAGGGGTAGTGGCACATATACAAGAGGATTGAGGGGGACCAGGGGAGTCTACCCCAGCAGACCCACTGGTTATAAAATTGAAGCTGGGGGGAGAGAAGGAAGAGGTGGAGTTTCTGGTTGATACTGGGGCAACATGTTCGGTTTTAAATAAGTCTTTAGTACCTGTGGGGAATGACTATGTTGTGGTGGTAGGGGCAACTGGCCAATCTGAAAAGGCATATTTTTGCAAACCATTAAAATATAAACTTGGGAAGCAATGGGGTATTCACAAATTCTTATATCTACCCAGATCCCCAAAACCCCTTCTAGGAAGAGATTTGTTGGAGCAATTACAAGGAACCATTAAATTTAAAAAGGGGGAAATTATTCTGGAAGTAAACAACAAACAATATGTGGACATGTTAAGTCTAATGTTAACAGCAACTGAGGCTGAGAGGGAAAATGAAATTGACTATGGAATAATAAACCAAATGTTCCCTGGGGTATGGGCTTCTGATGTGCCAGGCAGGGTGAAGAATGCTCCTCCTATAAAAATTAAGCTTAAAGAAGGGAAACAGCCAGTGAGGATTAAACAATACCCCTTAAAAAAGGAAGATAGAGAAGGAATCAGCTGGGTGATTGAGAACTTTTTGCCATGAGGATTACTGAAAGAGTGTCAATCTGATTTTAATACCCCCATTTTACCTGTCCGAAAACCGGATGGGTCATATCGGTTAGTACAGGACTTACGGGCTGTAAATAAAATAGCTGAAGATCTTTACCCCATGGTGGCAAACCCTTATACATTGTTAACATGCTTAACGCCAGAGCTAATTTGGTTTACCATTTTAGATTTGAAAGATGCCTTCTTTTGCCTTCCTATCCACGAAGCCAGTCAGAAAATTTTTGCATTTGAATGGGAAAGCCCTAAAAGTGGGCGCAAAATTCAACTCACATGGATGGTACTCCCGCAGGGATTTAAAAATTCCCCCACATTATTTGGTGAACAACTTGCAAAGGATTTAGAATCTTGGGAACCCCCATCAGGAGAAGGAAAACTACTGCAGTACATGGATGACCTCCTAATAGCCCCTGAGACAAAGGAGGCGTGTGTGGCATGGACAGTAAGCCTCTTGAACTTTTTAGGCCTCCAGGGGTACAGAGTATCAAAGAAAAAGGCCCAAGTGGTGAAACAGGAGGTGATCTACCCAGGTTATGAGGTGAGTGCTGGACAACGGAAGCTGGGGCAAGACCATAAGGAAGCAATATGCCAAACTTTTCTGGGAATGACGGGATGGTGCAGGTTGTGGATATACAACTATGGATTACTCGTCAAACCTCTGTATGCACTCATTGCAAATGGGAGCAGAGACTTCAAGTGGACAAAGGAGGCCACTCGGGCCTATGATCAGTTGAAGAAGGCCCTCATGTCAGCCCCAGCCCTAGGACTTCCAGACATAAGTAAACCATTCTTTCTGTTCTCCCATGAAAAACAGGGGATCGCCCTGAGAATACCAGCTCAAGATCTGGGCCCATATTGAAGACCAGTTGCTTACTTTTCCAAGCATCTAGATGCAATGGTCAAAGGATGGCCAGGATGCCTAAGAGCCGTTGCAGCAGCTGTGATAAACATTCAAGAAGCATGTAAATTCACCTTGGGCCAGAAAATGACTGTGCTAGTGTCCCACACGGTGTCCGCAGTGCTGGAGGTGAAGGACAGACACTGACTTTCCCCACAAAGGTTCCTGAAATACCAAGCCATCATGGTAGAACAAGATGATGTGGAGATAATAGTAACTAACATTGTCAACCCAGCTTCTTTTCTCAGTGCACATCAGGGAGATCCAGTACACCACGACTGTCTGGAAACTATCGAGGCCATCTACACCAGCCACCCAGACCTAAAGGACACCCTTCTTGAACATGCAGAAACCTGGTTTACTGATGGAAGTAGCTACATCATCAGTGGGAAACGACATGCTGGGTATGCGGTCACTACTTGCAGAGAGGTAATAGAAACTGGATCCTTGCCCACAAGCATCTCTGTACAAAAGGCTGAGATAATCGCGTTGACCTGTGCCTTAGAAATGGCAAAAGGGAAGAAAATAAACATTTACACAGACTCAAAATATGCATTTGGGGTAATGCAAGCACATGGAGCCATTTGGAAAGAAAGGGGACTGTTAAACTCGCAAGGGAAAAACATCAAACATGCAACAGAAATACTGCGGCTACTGGAAGCAGTCCAATTGCCTGAGAAAGTAGCAATTATGCACATTAAAGCACACCAGAAAGTGAGCTCAGAATTGGAAGAAGGAAATGAGCTGGCGGATGGAGAGGCAAAAGAAGCAGCAAAAGGTGAGGTAACAATGGAAGGAGCTTTAATTCCAGAAGGGCAGATCTCCCTTGAAGGTAAGCCAGAATATAATAAAAAGGATAGAAAACTAATTAAAGAACAAAAGGAAACATATAACCAAGAGGGATGGGCTGTCACTGCAGAAGGGAAACTGGTCATTCCTTCCTACCTATTATGGTCAGTAATAAAAGAGAAACATCAGAAGACACATTGGGGAATAGATGCCCTGCATAACTACCTAATTGAAAGGATTATTGCCAGGAATTTATACGCCATCGTTACTCAGGTGACACAGCAGTGTGAAATTTATCTTAAAACTAACCCCAAGAATACCCCTAAACCAAGACTGGGCCAAATTGGGAGGGACCATGGACCTGGGCAACAATGGCAAATTGATTTTACAGAATTGCCAAGAAAAGGGGGGTATAGGTATTTATTAGTATTAACAGATACCTTTTTGGGGTGGCCAGAAGCCTTTCCCACCAGAACATCTAAAGCCTGGGAAGTAACCAAAGTATTGTTACAAGAAATAATACCACGCTTCAGAGTTCCAGCCACAATATCCTCAGACAGAGGACCACACTTCATATCAAAAATAGTGCAACAAATCAGCCACCACTTAGGTATAGATTGGGAATTCCATAGCCCATACCACCTTCAGTCAAGTGGTCAAGTTGAGAAAATGAACCATTTAATTAAGCAGCAAATTGTGAGACTAGGTCAAGAGGCTAATTTACCTTAGCTGCAATCCCTCCCACTAGCATTGCTGCAGATTTGGACCAAACCCAGAGCTAAAGAAAAACTAAGCCCCTTTGAAATACTTTATGGAAGGCCATATGGAGGGCAAAAAAGGATGTCCACTCAAGTTGGGGAAGAAACACTGACCACCTATATGGTGGCCCTGAGTAAACAGCTCAGAGCAATCAAAAAACATGTGGCTGGAACTTGGGGCACGGGGCTTGATGCACCAGTACGTGATATACAGCCTGGAGACTATGTGTATGTTAAGTCTCTTACAGAAAAGACTTTGGAACCACGATGGGAAGGACCGTTCCAGGTGCTTCTTACTACTTTCACCGCAATTAAGATCAAGGAGCAGAATGCCTGGATCGACCACTCTCGAGTGAAAAAAGCCCCAGAAGCCCCTTGGAAAGTGACATCAAGCGACAACCAACTGAAGTTAAAACTCACCTGAACAAAATTAGTATATGGTGGTTGACAATATCTAGTAATTTAGCTTATAGAAATTTAATTGAGAAAGTTGTTTTGTTTGCAATTACAATTGAAATCCAGAAATTGTAAAGTACCTTTTTTCAGAACAATGCTGAATGGCCTTGGTCCCAAGCTTTTATTTGGTACACTGGGTCCATGGGGGAGTATTCTGATATAAAAGATTTAAATCTTTCAACTGTGGTCATGCATGAGAATCAGGTATATGAGAAACAGGAGTGGCAAAAACGAGAATTGTGGTAACTTCAAGAGATTATAGGAGAGGAAATAAGAGTAGGATGCCGAATGATTAATGGAACTACCCATGAGAAAGCAACCCAAATTCGTGTTTCAACTTCTCCTACAGACAAGCACCGCGATATGCACCTGGAGATTTGTAATTGTCCAAGTGAGTTAGACTGTTGGTATAATTTTACATTAGTAAATACTGTTGAGGTGATTTGTCTTTGGACTTATGATGATGTTGGGCTCTCATTCAAATTTAAGATAGATGCTGTACCTCTTACAACAGCAAGGCCTCACATAACCTTTACCAGTACCCGAGCAGCTCAAATCCAAGCCAAACTTGAACCAAAAATTTATGACATAGGTCCATGTGCAGTAAAGAATGCGAGCCAACAACAACTATTGCTCAGTCCCGAGTGGTCTCTCAAACGTGTTGAATTCCTAATGCAAATTAACATCTTGAAAATTCAACTGGCTTGCTTCTCTTTTCTGAAAACATCCTTTGAGGGCTGGACCACATGGTTACAAAAACAAGCACACCTTAGGGGCAGGATATGAAGAGATCTGACCAGAGCACTAGGAACAGGATTAGGAATTTTGAATGGAATTGATTCAGAAATACTAATGAACAAATTGACTACGACAACTAGTGATCTGACCAAGCTAAAACAGCCCCTACAATCATCTTTGTTAGCACTAGGGAATAGCCAGTGGCAAGTTTCAAAAGTATTGCCAGGATGGGAAGAAATTGAAGACTGAGACCATAAGTTGATGATAGATGCACTCCGGGAAGCCCAGGATGATATATCTTTAGCTCTTAGCTGTATACAAGCACAATTATGGATGCAGTTAACAGCCACCCAAATCGTAAGAGGAGGGAGTGAAGGTACATTTCCAGTTGAAATCCGAAAGGCTGTTTGGGGCGTTGCCACTGATTTAGAGAAGAAACTCCAATCTTGGTGGACCTTAGTGAACTTTACCTATGATCCTGTCACCAATATGGCTACTGCCTTTGTGCTTACTATACGTAATGCCACAACCTATATGATTCACCCCATTATCGCATTAGGTCTAAACCATGGAAAGACATAACTCTATCCCATTGAACACAGATTATGGGCCCGAATGGTAAACGAACAGTGGCAGACTGTAAATTTAGAATCTTGTATTACTCGAGAACAACAAGGATTCATCTGCGAAAGTAATGCAATTGACGCTCAAGACGTATGTCTTGACACTGAGCAAGGCATTTGCCACTTTGAGATCCACCCAGGTACTGACCAAATGACTGCACTTATATACATTGGTCATGGTTGTGTATGCTTAAGGACTGTTTGTACTTTTATATAAATAGAGACAATGTATCTTTACCTGTTAAAAATCATTCTAACTACTGTATCTGCAATTTTGTTAAGATATTCGGATATGACCTTTTATATTCGGCACCAGTGACATCCCACCAGTTGATCAAATCTAATTATACGGTGTATCACCAATTATCACCCATACCTATTGGAATGAACCTAACAGTGGTAAAACAATGAATGAAACATCAAGATTTGGCCAAAATAGTGAAAGAAATTCGAGAGAATGGACAGAAAACTTTAATAACTGTCCAACACGATGCAAAAGAAATTAGCAGAGTCCTACAAAGAGTAAAACAAGAGGCAGGCCATAACTGGTGGGATGCAATCTTTGGGTGGTCGCCAACAGCAACTGGAGTTTTAAATACTTTATGTCATCCCATTGTGGTTTTATTAATATTAGTTGGTGTAAGTTTAATAATATCTATTGTAATATTCATATGGAACTCGAGGATGCTAAAATGAGTGGCAATTTTAACTCCATTATCTAGAACACATGGGATTATATTAAAAGGGGATTATCATGATAGTTGGCTAGGACTAGAGGAAAATCCCGATATTAGTAAAAGAATTTACTAAGTTTGCAGGAAAAGGGGGAATGAGAGAGAGGGTTTGGGGATTTAGTTGATTTTTATAGTTTAGCTAACCCGAAAGGTATTTTAGAATGTACTTTTAGAATGTATTAAGTAAAATCACATACTCTGTAACCTTTACCATGCCTCTGGAAGAATTTGCTGTGTTCACAGGAATGCAGGCACTGGGCCTCTCTGGTGATAAGAGGAATAGAAAATAACCTAAACATGCAGGATGAGAAGAACTAGGAATGCAGAAGATCAAGATAAGAGGGGCCCTTAGGCTCCTAGGACTGAGCATATTTGGTCTAGTGATTTGGACCGTTACCAGAGGGCCAAAGTGCAGGCACGAATGATAAAGGTGAAGAGTTCAGGCTGATGAAGAGTTAGAGCCTTCATCTTTGTAAGCCCACCCCACGACCACCACAGTGAACTGAGCATGCCCAAAAGGGCGTGGACTTAATTACCACACGAAGCAAGGATAGGCGGGGTCAGGAAATGAATATGTATGAGGCAGATTGTGTAATTCTATGCATATGTAATAATGTAATGGATAAATAGAGAACTGAGCCTGGTGGGGGCTTCACACAAGGCTTTGAGAATTATCTCACTCGTGTCCAGTGCTGCCAAATAAATACATATCTACTTCACAATCTCAGGGCTGTGAAGTCTTTCCCGCGCATCACCACCTCTACCCAGAGCTGACTGGCTTGGCTGTGAAGCCACGTCTAAAGCCCCGGATTTGATGGCCACTCCTGCCTGCCGCTGCCTCACGGGGGGCGGACCCCGATGAGATGTCACTACAGGTGCCCAGATGTCAAGCCTGCGTCACTCCCAGAAATGCACCGGAACTGGGAAACACCAGTACAGCAATGCCGAGCCCTGCTCCCAGACCCGGCCTCGCTCCCACAGCCCCCGCAGCCTCATCGCATCTACAGCCAAGGCTTGAGCAGCCCCAAGGAACCACATCGCTGATGGATGCACAAGACCCCCACAGAGGGAACCCAAGTCTTGTCCTGCTACCAGCTTTGGAGAAGAAGCCCTTGCAACCCCACCAGCTCCAGCTCCATCACCACTCCTATTAGATACCATCCCAGCACATGTTAACTTAAGACTATAAGCCCTAATGAAAGCTGCAAATGTGTACTCCAACCCACAGGTACTCAAGCTTGAAGCAAAAACCCAAGAAATGATCTGCACAAAAACTTCTATATATATATGCACAAGAGCTTTTAATCTGTATTACAGTGTTTATTATCACTGTTAAGTTGCATCCTACAAAAATTATTAGTCAAAGGGTACCACAGTGGTCTCTTGAAAGGAGAAACTAGACGCCAATAAAACCCTTGTAGAAGAACAACTGTTTCAAGGACAGATAGAGCCATCTATGAGCCCTTGGAACACCCCGGTATTTGTTATAAAATAGAAATCTGGCAAATGAAGGTTACTCCATGACCTGAGAAAAATTAATTCCGTAATGGAGAGCATGGGCGCCTTGCAGCCTGGTATGCCTTCTCCTACAATGATAACTGCCTCCTGGGTGTCATGGTTTGATGCTGGCCCAATGCCAGTGCCCCCATGAAAATATATTTTCTTCAACTAACTACTGTGAGATGTGACTAGGAACAGAGCAGAGCAGGCTCATACTTTGAAAGAGAGGGAAAAAACCCACCCAGTTTCCACTAAACTACAGTGAGACAAAAATCT
>VZSE01006899.1:0-17196 GCA_013398275.1 Promerops cafer | reverse complement strand
CCCGGCCCCCCGGGACCACCGGCCCCCCGGGACCACCGGCTCCCCGGGCTGGGACAGCGCCGGGGGCCCGGGCCGGCCCTGCGAGCGCGGGGACAAGGGACCTGGGTGCTCGCCGAGGGCTCTCTGCCCCTCCGGCTCGGCCCCGGAGGGATGGAGCTGGCAGCAGCTTGACCTTGAGCCGCGCGGGTGCGGCGGCTGCCAGCCAGGAGCGTTTCTTCCCGGCCGGGGGCGATCGGGCACTTCTGCTCCGCTCCGGGAGCCCCTGCCCGCAGCCCGCCCGCTACCGGCGCTGCTCGGAGGGATGAGCCCCGAGCAATGGAGCATTCCTGGCCTTTCCACCCATTTTCAAGGCATTTGTTTGCAGCTTGCTGCTTACTTCCAGACCTTTCTAACAAGATCACTATCAGTATTTTCTTTATCTTTTTAATAGCTGGGATTTGGAAATGGGGGCTTGCCTGAAGCTCCCCTGGACGTGTCTAAGGCCAGGTTGGACCGGGCGTGGAGCAGCCTGGGACAGTGGGAGGTGTCCCTGCCCAAGGGATGGAACAGGATGGGGCTTTAAGGTCCCTCCCAACCCAAACCAGTCTGGGATTCTGCGATTCCACCCCCAGCTCAAGTGGGAAGACAGCCCAAGACTTCTCCTCATCTGATCATTTTCCTTCTCCAAGCAGGTGAGGGAAAAAAAAAAAGAAATCCAAAACTCCTTTGGAAGCAAAGGAATGGAATCATCCTGAGGAAAACGCATCTACCTCCCCTGCAAACACCTGCAAAAGGAAGGTGAACGCATCCAGGGACAGTGGAAAATGTTCTCCTAAGGAACAACGGAGCCACCTCTGCCTGCTGGTCTCTCCAGGAGTGCAAGGCCCAGGGGAAGCACAACAGCCAAAAGCCAACTTTTATTTCCTGGCTGCTTACACAAGGATAAAAAAAAAAAAAAATCGCATTGTCACAGAAACTAAAGAGGATTTGAGCGCGGCGTTTGTGGCACAAATCAGCTTAGGGAACCTGCAGTTCCCTGCTGACTGGGGGAAAACCCGTGGGAAATGGGCAACAGATTGGATGGAAGAGCGGAAGCTCCAAATCTTCCTCGTCTGGCCATGTGAGGAGCAGCCTGGAGCCCAAACCTCATCAGCAGGTGGGTCCTCCTGCAAGGGGAGCCTGGTGGTCACCTCTGCCACCATCTCCAGTGTCCCCCGGGTGCAGGCAGTGCTGTGGCACAGCAGAGCCCATCACCACTGTGTGTCACTGTAGGCACTGAAACCAGCGAGGAGAAATGAGAGAATCGGGCTGCCGAGCAAAAAAACCCCACTGAGCAAAATAAAAACCTACAGAGCAAAAAATAAACCCCACAGAGCAAAAAAATAAACCCCACAGAGCTCTTCATACTGCTCTTCCTCTCCCAGATTCCAAGAGGAATTCCAAAACCAGACATTCCACCATCTACCCCAGCCTGGGCTTCTCTGATGATCCAGGGTCTGCAAGGTGCCAGGCACCATCCAGGAGAAGCTGGGGGAACTGGTGGAGATCTTGGGGTGGCTGCACCACGTTGGCATCGGGCTCCCACCAATGCCACACACTGCCACCCAGATCCCCAGGTGCCACCAGGCCGTGCCACCCAGGCCTTGGTGGCCTTCGTGGGCCTCAATTCCCACAGCCAGTGGTGACAAAAAGAGCTGAGAGAGTTTGTGGAAGTGTCACAAGGTGGCATCTAAATCCCTAAATGGCTGCTGGGATAAGCAGAGTGACCATCAGCCCATAACTGAGTAACCAGAGTGACCATCAGCCCATAGCTGGGCAACCAGAGTGACCATTACCCATAACTGGACAGCCAGATGACCATTACCCCATAGCTGGGCAACCAGGGTGACCATCAGCCCATAACTGGGCAACCAGAATGACCATCAGCCCATAGCTGGCCAGCCCGAGTGACCATCAGCCCATAGCTGGCCAGCCAGAGTGACCATCAGCCCATAACTGGCCAGCCCGAGTGACCATCAGCCCAGAGCTGGCCAGCCAGAGTGGCTGTCAGCCCATAACTGGCCAGCCAGAGTGGCCATCAGCCCATAGCTGGCCAGCCAGAGTGGCCATCAGCCCATAGCTGGCCAGCCAGAGCTTGTGTGAGCAGGAACACACAATCTCCAACCTCCTGCCCAAACAAATCCCAGGNGTCACAAGGTGGCATCTAAATCCCTAAATGGCTGCTGGGATAAGCAGAGTGACCATCAGCCCATAACTGAGTAACCAGAGTGACCATCAGCCCATAGCTGGGCAACCAGGGTGACCATCAGCCCATAGCTGGGCAACCAGAATGACCATCAGCCCATAGCTGGCCAGCCCGAGTGGCCATCAGCCCAGAGCTGGCCAGCCAGAGCTTGTGTGAGCAGGAACACACAATCTCCAACCTCCTGCCCAAACAAATCCCAGGGGATCTGGACGAGGAGATTTCCTTTGGGAAAGTGGACAGTGAGAGTGGTGGCTCTGTAGCCTCCTCACCAGCCAGGAGCTCCTCCAGGTTCCTGATCTGGGGACCTTGTCCCTCCTAGCTGAGCCAAGCCCAGATCTTGTTTGCAGCCTGTGAAAATTCAGAGATAAGGCCCAAAATGGGCGGGAGCTCAGAGAGCTGAGCTCTGCCAGGTCTGCTCTTCGTTTTTCTCTCCCAGAGCGTCACCATCCTGTCCTGCTCTACCCAAGGGATGGATGGGGGTTGTTGAACAATTCTTCTCCTTCCTTAGGGTCCTTGAAGCTTCCCTCTGACCCCACACAATTTTTAGGAGTTTCTTTCTGAAAGAAAAACCTGGAGTAGAAGTTGGGGCAAAGCCACAAGCACCTGATTCACCCCTGGAAAGATAAATTAATAAATTCATCCCCAAACCAAGCAGCTAATTAGGGCTTAGTCCTTTTCCTAAGTGCCGTGTTGAGGTTGCATCCATGCTGGAAAACAGCATCCATAGAAGATTTTTGCACCAATTTGCACTTTTTTCACCACTTTGGGGCTTTTTAGCAGCAATACAAACTCAGCTTTCCTCCAGCACTCTGAAACTTCCCCAGCAGTTCAAAAAATTGTTGTAAATCGACTTTACCAGTGGGGAGAACCTCCTGGGTAAGCAGGGAAAGGCCTGAAGTAGAAATTCTCCACATCCCCAAGCTCTGAGCGGGGCTGGAAGCTCGGATCAGCTCCCAGCTCCCTCGTTAGGGGCAGCACACAGGCAGGGCTCTCCTCCCTCGCCACCACCGACCCTCGGTGCAGGTATGAGGAGATAACTCAGGGAGAAAGGCCCAAAGGTCACCTCTGGCACCAAAAGGCTCAGGCCCCAGCTGAGAATCATCATCTTAGTCTGGAGAGCACATGTGGGAAGAGATAAAAAAATGTTCCTGGCTGACAGACACTGTTTTACAAACTGTACAAGACACACGAGTTAGGACAGAGGCAGGAGCCTTCGACTCTGCCTCAGGTGTGCCTGGGGCTGTGTGTTCCACTGGGGCAGCTCTCTCCTGTCATGGCCACCTGATCAAACCAGCTGGGGCACTTTTCTTTATCTCTCCCCCAGCCAATCCTCCCCCAGGGAAATCTCTGCTGTCCATGGCCATGGAGCCTCCCTGCAGGGCTGATCCAATTCCAGCATCCCATGGGAGATGCTCCCCCAGGGCAGGAGCCCAGCATTCCCACCTGGATAGAATCTGACCCTGCACACCCCAGCAGCCTTTTCCCCCTGCATTCCCAGAGGAGCAGCTTTCTCCTCCTCTGCATTCCCAGAGGGAGCCCAGGCCCATCCACAGCACCCCTGGAGCTNGGCAGCCCCAGCTGCTCTGGGAATTCCATCCCAGCCCCTGCCCACCCTGCCAGGGAACAATTCCTGCCCAAGATCCCATCCATGGCTGCCCTGGGGCAGTGAGAGCCATTCCCTGGCTCCTGTGTGTGTGGAGCTGCTGCCGTGTAACTCCTTGGGGGTTGAACACATCCAGTTACAAACCTAAGGCACAAATCCCATTTTCCTACAACTCCCATCAAGCTCCAGACCCCAGCAGCTGGAAGCCACAGCTGATGGCAGCAGCTGAGGGATCCATGCCTGTGTGGGACGCCGGGGGAGCTGCAGCTCCAGCACTCCTGGCTGTGTTTGGTGTTGCAGGTGTGGGACCTGCGGCAGAACAAGCTCACCTACACCATGCGGGGCCACGCCGACTCGGTGACGGGCCTGAGCCTCAGCTCTGAGGGCTCCTACCTGCTCTCCAACGCCATGGACAACACAGGTGTGACACTGGGCCCGTGGGGTCCCCAGGCAGCTCTGCTCCCGCTGTGCCCAAACGCCGTCCCCGGCGGGCTCAGAGCTGGGCTCTGCGGCTGCCGCTGTTGCGGTGCCCGGCCGCGGGCAGACCTTGGAGAGGGCTCCCTCTGCTCCGGCTCCGCGGCTTCATCGTGGTCCCGAGCGAGGCCGGGCAGGGCCTCCCACTGAAAGCCGGGCCAGTTACAATTCTTTGCCAGTCGGGTCACGGTGGGGAGGGGGGAAAGGTGAGACCCAGGGTCCGGCAGCCCGCAGGGACAGCACGGGGGTGCGAAGGGGACGTGTACCAAGGGGACACCGAGGCACAGGGAGTGCTCCGGAACGAGGGGTGGGGATTAGGGGAGATGGACATTGTGTGAATAAAGTGACGGGCGTGTCCGGGGGGTGACTGACAGCAGGACCAGGGAGGGGAAAACCCAGGGTGAACCCAAAGCCAGGAATAAATTATGGGGAGGGGGACCCACCACCACCCGGGGGATGATGAGTTGGGCTCCACGCTGGAGCTGGGGGTGCTGGGAACAAGGAAAAGCCTCCTGCTGCATGGCCAGGGATGGGAGCTGGTTGGGATCGGTGAAAAGGGGGACAGGAGGAGTGGAATGGACAAAAATCAAAGCCAAAGCTGTAGGTTTTCCACTTTTTTCAGGCAGGATGTGCTGCTGGCACCCCCAGGTATCGGTTTTATTTCAGGGGTCAGAGATAATCCCTCTGTAGCTCATTCCTCCTTCTTTTTTCTCCCGTGAAAATAAATAATCAGGTGAAAAATTCACAGCGTGACAAGATTTTGGAACTTCCTCGTGGATCTTTTCCCATGACAACACCAGCCCTGGGGAAGGACACGGGTGCAGGGAGGACTTTAGGGTTTGTTGAAATCTCTGGAATATTTCCAACAGGCAGCCTTGCCCCTTTCCCCGGGATCCATCCCTAATGTGCAGAGCACAGCAGGATCAGGCTGATCCTTCAGTGGGAATTCCTACTTCTAATGGGGTTTCTCCTGTGAGGAACGCCAGGGAGCCATGGAAACACCACGGGTTTGGCCTTGTCCCTTTTAAAGCACCCCTCAAACCCGCCCAGCGGGAAGCAGGGAGCTGCATTTCCTTTTGATTGCTGCTTCAGGAATGCTCTTGGGAGCAAAAAGGGCGAGGCACGGGTTCATTTTGCTGCTTCTCTTCCTGCACTTTTTAATCAGGAGTGAAGACACCAAGGCCAAGCCTGGCTTTGGGTTGGATTCCTCTGCAGCCTTCCTGGGAGCTCGCCCAGCCCCACAGCTCAGACCCCCGGTGCCCCACGGCTTTGGGATCCCAAGGCTTGGGAGGACGCAGAGGAAACAGGAGAGGGAAAAGGGATGGGGAAAGCAGGGAAGAGCCCTCAGACAGGCTGGGAGTGCTCTCAGGGCCCTGAGGGGCTCTGCCCAAAGCAGGTGGGTGCTGATCCATCTCCTCCCAGGGCCGCTCGCTGCAGCTGGAGTGGGCTTGCACAGGAGCAGGGTGGGAAGGTCCAGCTGCTGAGGAGCTGTTCAGGGGCTGGAGTTTGGGGTCAGGGAGCTGCTGCCTCCTGAGCAGCCAGGTCCCAGGTGGAAAAGTGGCATGTGCCGTTTGAGTCTTTCTTGAAAATTATAAAAGACCCCAAAACCCTGTTCAATGACAAAAATGACCAGAGCTTGGTTTATGGAGTTTGTTGTTCATGGAGGGCTTTTTCTCCCACAGCCACCACTGGTCCCTGTCCCCAGCCTGTCCTGAGGGGTGTCCCAGCACTGCCAGGAGCCCTGGAAGGGGCTGAGATGCCACACAGGGGAATGTTTATCATGGAATGCTGGAATGGGTTGGGTGGGAAGGACCTTAAATCCCACCCAGTGCCACCCCTGCCATGGCAGGGACACCTCCCACTGTCCCAGGCTGCTCCAGCCCCAGTGTCCAGCCTGGCCTTGGGCACTGCCAGGGATCCAGGGGCAGCCACATTTTCCCTGGACAGCTCAGCCTGGTTCATTTTCTTTGAAGGAGGCCCAGTCCAACAAGGGGAAATAAAAATCACCGAGCAAACCAGAGCCCACGAGGTACCAACCTCTCTTTTTTTGTACAACTCTCTGCCCTTTTCCTTTTTCCTGCTATTCCTTCCAGGGATGGGCACTGTCTGTGAGAGCAAACTGCGTCCCAGACGTGGGAATGGGGTTCCCTTTCCATACTCTGCCCTGGCTTTAAAATGCAGATCCCTAAGCTCATCTGCACACCCAAACTAACATGTAGCAACTGACTGAAGAAGAACAAACCTCTGTAAGTATTTGGATTATTTCTTCTGTGCTCCAAAGTTACCATCTGATACCAAAGGATGGGTAAATCACAACTAATTCAAGTTTCAGATTAGAAAACTGGGAGTTTAGGAGAGTTTTTCCTGTTGAATTTTCCCTCAGCCCATAACCTTTTCAGGTCAGACACGTTTTTGTCTGCTTATCCGAAAACTGATATAAAACCCCACAATCTGCCCTTATGAGATAAAGGATGCCACAGCAGAGCAAGGACAGCCAGAAAAGCTTTGTTGCAGTCCCTACACTGCAATATTTGGCCCCCCAAATCCGTCCTCTGGTGACACTCAGGGACAGAGTATTAAGTCCCCAACCTCCCTAAGGCCACGGCTGCTGGAGTTTTTATTGATCCCTCATCCCCAGGGTGTTTGTTGATCTCTCATCCCCAGGGTGTTTGTTGATCTCTCATCCCCAGGGTGTTCACGGATCCCT
Source organism: Promerops cafer (assembly GCA_013398275.1). NCBI lineage: Eukaryota > Metazoa > Chordata > Aves > Passeriformes > Nectariniidae > Promerops > Promerops cafer. The sequence goes on along the minus strand of VZSE01006899.1, from coordinate 10,188 downwards.
CAACCCCAGGTGTTCATTGATCTCTCATCTCCAGGGTGTTTGTTGGTCCCTCATCTCCAGGGTGTTCACTGATCCCTCATCTCCAGGTGTTTATGGACCCCTCATCTCTAGGGTGTTCAGGGATCCCTCATCTCCAGGGTGTTCACTGATCCCTCATCCCCAGGTGTTCATGGACCCCTCATCCCCAGGGTGTTCATGGTCCCCTCATCCCCAGGGTGTTCATTGATCTCTCATCCCCAGGGTGTTCATGGACCCCTCATCCCCAGGGTGTTCATGGTCCCCTCATCCCCAGGGTGTTTGTTGATCTCTCATCCCCAGGGTGTTCATGGACCCCTCATCCCCAGGGTGTTTGTTGATCTCTCATCCCCAGGGTGTTCATGGACCCCTCATCTCCACTGTCTCCCCACCGCTTCTGCTGCTGCCCGAGGCAGTTCTGGGGCTCCCCAGCACTCCCAGGGGCTCCGAGGCTTTGGGTGATCTCAGCTGGCAGGAGAGGAGGGAGGAGGGGAAGCAGGAATGATTTCTCCAATGATTTCTCGAGGTCTGACACCAACATTTGAAGTCGGGTGGACCCCACCGCGACTCAGCTCCAGTGGTGCCCCAGTCCTGGCTCAGCTGTAGGATGGGCCTCGCTCATGGCTTGGCTCCCCTCCCTGTCCCAAGCCCTCGTCCTCAGGCAGGGACAGCTCTGTAGTTCCTGCGTCACCCCTGCAGCACCCCCATTAAACCAACCGCAGACAACCACCTCCAGCCATTCCGAGCAGGAAGCGGCGTAATCTGCCGTGCATTAACGGTCTAAAAAAGCCCTGCCTAATGTTCCAGGAGTCTCAAGCTGTTAAGCCACTGCTTAACTCCGGTAATTCACCAGGAAGCCTCTCCCGTGGCACAGCCACCGAGTTGTTTTCATTTTCTAATAACGAGCACGTGACCCAGGCATTTAATGAGTTCCCGAAATAACCCGACCAAAAGGCAGAATCCCAGAGGTTTGGCTGCCCAGGGAGGGGGAAAAAAACCATAATTAAAATAGTGAATGGGCAGAAGAATGAAATAAAGGCTGGGGGTGAGTATAAAATAATTTAGGTGGAGTAGGGAGGGAGCTGCTTGCCTTTCTCCAGGGGGGTTAAGTGTGACAGGAGCCAGCCAGCCTTGCAGGAGGCACCTGGGGCTCTCCAGCCCTCTTCCCACTTCTGATGAGGAATTCTGAACCCTCCTCTTGGATTCAACCCAGTGATGATTTAAAAGAAGGACCAGGAAAATCACTGACTTTGGTACTGGTGCCTCATTGTGTTGTTCCAGAATTGTCTTTTTACAAAGTGCAAGGGGAGGGATCAGAATTCCTTCAATGGTGTGGGGAGAGAAGGAGAAGAGTCTGCAGGTCCTGTGACCTCCCTGCTGCAGGGAAGATGGGTAACCCATGGTCCCCCTTCCCACTTCTCATCAGGAACTCTGATCCCTCACCTTGGATTCGACTCAGTGAGGATTTAAAGGGAAAATCACTGACTTTGGGAGCCCTTGCTCCTCTGTGAACATCAGAGCATGTCCCAGATGTTACTGGTGCCTCCTTGTGTTATTCCGGAATTGTACAAAAAGTGCAAGGGGAGGGATGGAGGGGATAAATGGTGTGGGGAGAGAAGGAAAAGAGTCTGCAGGTTCTGTGAACTCCCTGCTGCAGGGAGGATGGATAACCACAGTCCCATATCCCAGCTGGGTCTGGAATTACCACTGATCCCAAAGAACCACCACCAAGGCAGATCCAGTTTTAAAATTCTGGAGAAGCCCAAGCTTTAAATAGTTTGGGGGTTCATTTTAAATCCAAGCAGGGCTGTGAGTTTATCTTCTGTCCATCCTCCTCCCAGTTCAGCCTCCCATGTCCCACTGCTGGGAAAGCAGCAGAACCCTGGGACAGAAACTGCCTTTGGAGCAAGAGAGACCCAGGCAGTGCCAGAACGGCTCCGGGGTGTGCGTGGGAATTCCAGCTGCAGAGCTGGGCACGTCCCTGACACAGCTGCAAGGAGGGGCTGCACAGGACTGGAACAGGATCTTCTCCAGGACTGGAACAGGGTCCTCACCAGAACTGGAACAGGGTCCTCAGCAGGACTGGAACAGGGTCCTCACCAGAACTGGAACAGGATCCTCACCAAGGTTGGGAACAGGATCCTCACCAGGGTTGGGAACAGGATTCTTGTGAAGTTGGGAAGAGGATTCTTGTGAAGTTGGGAAGAGGATCCTTACCAGGCTTGGGAGCAGGATCCTCACCAGGACTGGGAACAGGATTGTCATCAAGGTTGGGAAGAGGATCCTCACCAGGACTGGGAAGAGGATCCCAACCAGCTTGGGAGGATCCTCATCAGGAAGGGAAGAGGATCCTCACCAGGACTGGGAACAGGATTCTTGCGAGGCTGGGCAGAGGATCCTCACCATGACTGTGAAGAAGATCCTCACCAGGCTGGGAAGAGGATCCTCACCAGGCTGGCAATCTGGGACACAGCCCGTGTCCCCACAGCCTGGCCATGGGCACTTGGCAGTGGCCCAGGAGTGACCTCTGGCCGTGCTCAGGTCCCGGTCCTGTGGAGGTTTGGGTGTACCCAGGTGCCTCCACCAGGAAGGATGCTTGGAAATTCTGGAGTCCCCCAGAAACCCCAAATCAGAAGTTTGGGGAGTGGAGCCTGAGTCAGGTCAGAATTCCACCCTGAGGGTGATCCCTGCCCCAGGGCTCTGATCCCGGCCCAGGCTGGGCCTGCAGGAAGAGGAAACGAGCTCAGCCAGGAGCTGAGGGGCAGCTGCAGGCAGGAGCTCCAGGAATGGATTTTAAATAGTTAAATAAATGCTGAGCTGGGAGACTCGGCCAGAAATATTGATTATTTACACCAAAAAATCCATTTGTCATTCCGTGGACCAAACCCTGGGACAATTCCACGGAAGCTCCGGTGCCCGTGGCAGGTCCAGAGCTGTACTGGGACCAGTTCAGGCACTGGGCCCCATCTCCATCCCACTGGTGGATTTGGGATCAACATCTGATCCCAGGACACCCTCCCTGCACAGGCAGGCCTGGCTTAGAACTCCCCCAAATTTCATTTTCAGATTTAAATATTTCTACACATTTCAGTCATTGGGGTTTGGGGATTTTTTAGAGTTTTTTTGGTTGGTTGATTGGATTTTATTTGGGTTTTATTTTTTAACAGTAGAAGAGCTACAAAAACTTGTGATTATTCTTTTTTCAGCTAAAAACCTGCCCAAAGATTTCATTTCAAATCGGGCTCTGGGAAAATAAATTACATTTTGGCCAAAGGCCAAGTTCTGAATTTCTAATTAATTGAATCAAACTTTTTCATAGTGGAACCCTTGATAATTCCTATAAGCAATTTCCCTGGAAAGGCAGTCAGGGAGAGCCCTGCACCAAACCAGCCAGAAATGAGCAGGGAGTTCAAAGGATTTGTTCTCATTAACCCTGGAGAAAATGAGTTCAGCCAGGAGCTGAGTGGCAGCCTCAGGTAGGAGCTCCAAAAATGGATTTTAAAAGGTTGAATAAACACTGAGCTGGGAGATTTGGCCCGAAATATTGATTATTTACACCAAAAATATGCATTTGATATTGATATCAAGCAGTGACCGGCACACAGGGGAATTCAAGCATGGAAGAATTTGGATCTCTATTAAACCAACTGATTAAAACTGGAATTAATAGCCCAGCTTGCCTAAAACCAGGCCTATTTTTATCAGTCTCAGCAGCTGGTCCAGTGAAATAGGTGGCCAGTCCTTAGGAACTCCTTTAATTCCTTGGGATGGGATAACAAAACCCCACATCTCTGGTACACCCCGAGAATTGGCATTTAGAATAAATAACAGAAATCCCAGTTATTCCTGATTTTACCAGGGAGTCACTGTTTGATTCCCAACTAAACAGCTCCTGTGGAAGCAGAAATTAAAGAAATTAATTAAAATATCCATTGCAGGAATAATGAATTGGTTAAAGAGCTCAAGAGCATCACACTCAGGGGACCTGGAGGTGCCTGGCTGGGTCTCTGATGGGGAGAAACCCTCTGCCCCATCCTGGAGAGGTCCCACTGCTCCTCCTCTTCCCAAAAAATACCCCAGGGCACCCATCCCACCGAATTTTGGGGCAGATTTGGCTCTGCAGGGTCCTCCAGCTGGAATCTGCCCCAGTGGAGCTGTTTTATCACAAAATACTCTGCTTTCCTTTATTCCTCACCAAGGGGGTGTCAGACCACAGCTCCCAGCTCCGGGAGGACGGGAGGGAGAATCAGCCCCAAGAGGGGCCTGGGGTGCACAGGGAGAGCAGGAAATTGGAAATTAGGGCACCCCCAGCTGCCCTCGGGCATTCCCAGTCCCAGGTGCCTCATGTCAATAATGAATTATTTCAATTTATCAACGAAATTAAGAATAAAACCAGAACATGGTAAAATGCACCTTTGGTTCATGGGAAAAATCCCTTATTAAAAAAACCCCCTCTGTTTAGATAAGCTCAAGGATGGGAACAGAGAGGGTGAATTTCTTTAGTATTGGGTGCAAAATTAGCAGGAATTGGCATTTTGGAAAAGAGGAGGTGGTGGAAAATGATGCAGGAAAGCTCCAGGCTAAGTGGATTAAATTTCTCTCAGAAGATGCAAGAAATAAGCAGAGAAAAAGCAAAGAAAGTCAAAAATAAAGGATCCCAAAGGAAGTTAAAAGGAAAGAATCCCAAAGAAAGAGAAAAATAAAGGATGGATCTCAAGGATTGGGGAACAGAGTTATAAAAATGACAAAGCCAAACTGAATTAGAGGCTGCAAAGAAAATTAAAGCAAGTAGGAAAAAGGAAAAAAGGGAAAGGGAAAGGAAAAAAGGGAAAGGGAAAAGGAAAAAAGGGAAAAGAAAAAGGAAAAGGGAAAGGGAAAAAAGGGAAAAGGGAAAAAAGGGAAAGGAAAAGAACAAGGAAAATAGAAAAGGGAAAGGAAAAGAACAAGGAAAATAGAAAAGGGAAAGGAAAAAAGGGAAAAGAAAAGGGAAAGGGAAAGGGAAAGGGAAAGGGAAAGGGAAAGGGAAAAAGGCTTTAGAAACAGCATTGGGAGTAGGGAGCTGAAGTCAGTCCTTCTTAAACTTATCCAGGAGAATGATGGATTTAAAAATCCCTAAAAATGGAGGAAGAAACAAAAGAATGCCAAGATTTTGTCAGGAATGAACACCCACCTCAGCACGGGAAGCTGTGAAAGCCAAAGTCAAGCCAAGGCTAAACCACCTGCAGACCTGCAGCTAGGACAGAGCAGCGGCTCCTGAGCCCAGTTTTCCCTCAGGCTGGATCCGGGCGCGGGTCCGGGTGCAGGGAAAGCCTGGAAGCAGATTTGGCAGCGCCCTGCGCCCGCGTGGCCAGGGATCAACAGCGGCCCTGCTCTGCAGGGACAGAGCAGCACAACTGGGAATCATCCCAGGTGAGATTCCACAGTTTCCTTTCTGTCCAGCTTGTTATTCCCGCTAACATCCTGCTTGGATCAGGAAAATGTTCCAGATAAATTCCAAACGGTGTCCAGCACTGCAGGCTGGATCTTTGCACGCTGTTGGGCTTGACATTCACGGGACTTTCACTGCCGGGAACACGGAGCCAGCTGGAATCTTTTTTCCTTTATCTCAATTTCTAACGGATTTTTGCAGCTTCTAAGTCAGGTCTGACTCTGAATTCACTGGAAAAGTCACATTTAACTGACCCAGCAGGGCCAGCTCCCATCTCTGCTCTGGGACAGGGTCAGGAGACAGGCACAGCTGGAGCTGGGCCAGGGCAGGCTCAGGCTGAGCTCAGGGCAAGGTTCTTCCCCCAGAGGGTGCTGGCACTGCCCAGGCTCCCCAGGGAATGGGCACGGCCCCGAGGCTGCCAGAGCTCCAGGAGCGCTTGGACAGCGCTCCAGGGATGCCCAGGGTGGGGTTGGTGGGGTCCAGGAGCTGGATCAGTGATCCCTGTGGATATTCCAGCTCAGGATATTCCATGGTTCTGTCATTCCGGGTGACCCCTGTGGCACCTCTCAGCTCTGCCCCCCTGTATTCCCTGTGTTGGCAGCAACAGGAAAGAAAACATCTCCTAAACTCAGTATTAAGAGAAAAACAATGGGCAGAGCTTTTCCCTCCCCCTGCACATTCCCAGTTCCATCCCAGTCTGTCCCAGCTCGGCTGTCCCAGCTCAGCCCCAGGGCTGGGGATGAGGATGGACAGAGGGGCTGCAGGACCCCCGTGCTGGGACCCTTGCTGTGCTGCCCTGGGGGCGGGAGCAGCCCGGCAGTGCCCGAGCAGGGGTTACATGGATTTCCCATGGAAGGAACCTTCCCAGTGCGGCCATCCAGGAGCACTTTGGCCATCCCCTCCCAGCAGCAGGGACTGGCACTGCTGGGGCCGGATCCCCTTCCCAGTGAGCTGACAGGACCCTCGTGACCCCACAGTCACAGCCAGACCCTCTTTCCTCACCACCTCCCCCAGCTTCCCCTGGCAGAGCCTCAGGAGCCTCATTCCATAAATCCATTTATTCCCGGGGCAGTAACGGGAACAGCCCCGAGCTGGTGCCTGCGAGGAGGGACCCCAAACACCACCCTGATTCCCCACCTCCCCACAAATAATCCTGAAATCCCACAGGGTGCTGGGCTGTCCCTCCTGAGCCATGGATGTCCCTGAGTGTCCCTCACCCAGCTCCCTTTGTTGCCCCCAGGGCTGGCAGTTCCTGGGCTCCCACCCTGAGCTCAACCTGCGCCCCCAAACTCCTCAACACTTTCTTTGAATTCTGAGTTCTGTATCTTCTCCAGCAAATTCCAGGGAAAAATCCCCAGGAAATGGAGATTCCTTTTAGTCCTCGCTGTTTCTCCTCAGCTCTTTCCAAGCACAGCAACAGCAGCGGTTCCATGTAGGATTACTGAGTTGTGTTTAAAATTGGAGCAGATGTTGATCCTGCATCCCACAGAAGCTCATCCCATCCCTGGCAGTGCCGCAGGCCCGGCTGGACACTGGGGCTTGGAGCACCCTGGGACAGTGGAAGGTGTCCCCCCATGGCAGGGGTGGCACTGGGTGGGCTTTCCAACCCAACCCGTTCTGATTCCGTGATTCCAACAGGATTTCTGAAATGACTCATTAACACACGCTTAATTTGCATTATTAAGTCCTGAGAATCAGCAGAGGGGCCACAGATGGGCCTCACAATAAAACAACCCCTCATAATCAATATCCCTGAATAAAAATAATGAGGATTAAGCAGGGTATTCCCATCTCCCAGTGCCACCACACCTTTCCTTTCCCAGCACTGGCAGTGTTTTGTTTTCCCCTGGAATTGCACAAACTTCTCCAGAGGATTCGTATCTAGCAGGAAACTGTCCCTGGTGACCTTCTGCAAAAAGGGAAAAACGCCTCGGGGCAGGGGTTTTTTTCTGGGTTGTTTTTGTTATTTAAAGAAAAACTTTTAAGTGTTCAATAAATCAAACAAGGGGAGGGGGTGGGTGCAGCCATTTGCCAACGAACTCACACAAGGGACAAGGAAACGTGGCAGAGGAAGGCAGGGGTTTCACAGGCACCTCGGGAGTTTATTGAGGGAAACTGGATCCAGAAATAGGAAAAGCAGGGTTGGAAATAAACAGGGTTTCTACAAGGAAAAACAGCCGGGAGTGGGCAAAAGATGAGCTGGCAGGATGGGCTCAAAATCCACATTATACCAGGATCCAAATCTTTTCCAGGGCCCTGCCCCAGCTGTTTGTGGTCTTTATTCAGGTGCCATCCTCCCCTTCCCAGCTCAAACCATTTCCCTGGAATTCCTCTGCTGGGAAATTGAAAATATGAAAGGGGTGCAGCTCTCGGGAGGGTTAGGATGGATTTTGGGAACGGTGGTCTGCTGCCAGAGCTCCCAGCAGAGGAACCATTTCATATCTCAGGAAGCCACATTTTTCACATTAATAAAATATTGGAGAGTCCCATCCAAATATTGCCCCAACCAGGTTTAAACCCCAAGCCAAGGAAATTCTGGGGTGTCCAAGGACCCCCGAGGCTGCCAGAGCTCCAGGAGCGTTGGGACACCTCTCCAGGGATGCCCAGGGTGGGGTTGGTGGGGTCCAGGAGCCGGACTGGATCATCCTGTGGGCCTCTCCCTAAACCTAGGTCTCTCCTAAATCTATAATAATAAAGTTTTAAACCCACTAAACTCACTCGAGCTCAGTGAGCAGCCAAAACCCCTCACCAAGGCACTTCAAAGCCTGACCCTGGCTCCGGAGGTTCTGGAAGTTCCCCCTGCACATTCCCACGGCAAAATATTCATTTTTCCCCTTCTGTTCCTTTGAGTTCCATCCTTTGCAGGGCTCTGCCAGTGGTTTGCTGCTCTCCAAACACCGAATTGGGAAGCTTTAATTAGGCAGAAGCTCTGCTCCCCGAGTGCCCGAAGCTGCCTGCGTTGGCTTTGGGGAGCGACGCTCTGGATTCTCCGTGGAAAGGCAGGAAAAACATTGGGAATGAGGAGGAACTGGAGACCTGGCAGCCCTGCCTGACGGGCAGTGCAGGAGAGGTCCCCTCTATTTTAAATAAATTAAATTTAATTTAAATTCATTTAAATTTTAAATTCCTCCTAATGCTGGAATTAATTGGATCTCTTTAAAGCGAGTGTGTTGTCAGGCGCTGAAGGAGCTCAGTAAAAATAGAATTCCTGGCACTGAGAAGAGCTGGAGGCAGCAGCTGATCCCTGTCACCTGCCCGGGCTGTCCCAGCACCGGCGTGTCCTTCCAGCAGCGGGGACAGCAGCAGGTCCAGCTGGGGAGGGGGAAAACGAGCCAAAAAGTGCAGGGAAACCACCCAAAAATGCAGGAAAATGACCAAAAAAATGCAGGAAAACGACTCAAAAAGATGCAGGCAAATGACCCAAAAAGATGCAGGAAAACAACCCCAAATAGACGCAGGCAAACGACCCGATAATGCAGGAAAATGACAAAAATAATGCAGGAAAACGACTCAAAAAGATGCAGCAAAACGACCCCAAAAAGATGCAGGCATACGACCTGAAAATGCAGGAAAGTGACCCAAAAAAATGCAGGAAAACGACCCCAAAAAAGATGCAGGAAAACCACCCAAAAAAGATACAGGAAAAGGACCTGAAAAGATGCAGGAAAATGACCCGAAAATGCAGGAAAAGCACCCAAAAAAGATGCAGGAAAAGCACCCAAAAAAGATGCAGGAAAATTACCAAAAAATGCAGGAAAAGGACCCNGCAGGAAAATTACCAAAAAATGCAGGAAAATGACCCGAAAATGCAGGAAAAGGATCCAAAAAATATGCAGGAAAACCACCCAAAAAAAGATGCAGGAAAATTGCCCAAAAATGCAGGAAAACCACCCAAAAAGGATGCAGGAATATTACCCAAAAATGCAGGAAAATAACTCAAAACATGCAGGAAAATGGCTCAGAAATGCAGGGAACCCCAGGTTTGGCAGTGCTGGGAGCAGAGGCGCAGCCCCATCTCCCCTCTGGCAGACTCTCCATGAGGATGGGAAACTTTGGGATCTCTTTGCTCATCTCTTCCTCATCCATGGAAGTGTCCAAAGTGGAAAAACCCATGAAAAATCTGTTTAAAACGAGCACTGCAGAGTTCTCCCATTTTTTTTTTACCAGGGGCAAGACCCAAAACTTTCTCGTGGTGGGTGTTGTGGTGGGATGAGGAAAAAAAATCCTTAAAAGATGAAAGATTTGTGCTTCTCCCTGCAGCTAAAATCTGCATTTCCCGGAGCGTGCTCAGGGGGTGTCACCTACCCCAGGGCAAATCCTTTGAGCAGCTGAAAAAGCAAAAAAAAATATAAAAATATAAAGGAGGCCCTGGCTGGGTTTGGAAAGGATTTGGGGATTTTTGGAAAGCCTCTCTGCTGAATCAGTTTGTCACCGAAATGGGAAGGGAACCAGGAGCCAAGGTCGCTTCTGTCAGCCCTGCTGGAGGCAGCAGATGGGGCCTGGGAACACCGGGGCTGAGTGGGTTGAAATGTGAAATTTGGCTTGGGGCAAAAAAAGCCCTGACAGAGGCCTGGACAAAGGCAGAGGAATTTCTGCTGTTAACTCCCAGGTTTTGGGGCTTGGGAAGGTGAATCTCCTAAAGCAGAGACTTGTTGGTGTCAACAGCCTGAAGATCACACAGGTGGTTTTTAAAGTGATATAAAGGAGCCAAGGAGCAGTGGGGTTTCTTCTTCTTCTTCTTCTTC
>VZSE01006895.1:2573708-2629587 GCA_013398275.1 Promerops cafer | reverse complement strand
ACAGAGAAACAGACAGAGAAACAGACAGAGAAACAGACAGAGAAACAGACAGAGAAACAGACAGAGAAACAGACAGAGAAACAGACAGAGAAACAGACAGAGAAACAGACAGAGAAACAGACAGAGAAACAGACAGAGAAACAGACAGAGAAACAGACAGAGAAACAGACAGAGAAACAGACAGAGAAACAGACAGAGAAACAGACAGAGAAACAGACAGAGAAACAGACAGAGAAACAGACAGAGAAACAGACAGAGAAACAGACAGAGAAACAGACAGAGAAACAGACAGAGAAACAGACAGAGAAACAGACAGAGAAACAGACAGAGAAACAGACAGAGAAACAGACAGAGAAACAGACAGAGAAACAGACAGAGAAACAGACAGAGAAACAGACAGAGAAACAGACAGAGAAACAGACAGAGAAACAGACAGAGAAACAGACAGAGAAACAGACAGAGAAACAGACAGAGAAACAGACAGAGAAACAGACAGAGAAACAGACAGAGAAACAGACAGAGAAACAGACAGAGAAACAGACAGAGAAACAGACAGAGAAACAGACAGAGAAACAGACAGAGAAACAGACAGAGAAACAGACAGAGAAACAGACAGAGAAACAGACAGAGAAACAGACAGAGAAACAGACAGAGAAACAGACAGAGAAACAGACAGAGAAACAGACAGAGAAACAGACAGAGAAACAGACAGAGAAACAGACAGAGAAACAGACAGAGAAACAGACAAACTACATTTCCTCTAAGAAAGAAAGAAGACTTTCAACCACCAGGACTGCAAAGAGGAGAACAAGATAAATACAAGGACTGAAAACTGAGTGTTCATGGCTGATCTGAGATCTGCTGCCCCAGCACTGGTGGGAAACCTGCCCAAGGGTAAACCTCAGCTGTGCCTGGTATCAAGAGCCAGAAGAGTAGATATGGTAAAACATAATAAACAGGCTGCATCCTTCCACTCAGGAGGATGGGCAGGACTGAACAAAATGCCAGAACTGAAGCAAGCTAATACTAAAAATAACTTTATCTCTCCTTCTTTATCTCAAGGGCCAAATTATTTCAGTTCTACTTGAGAAGACCAGGCAATGCCAGCATCAGGAAGGTCAGAAAGCATGTGAAAATTTACCCAGTAGCTTATCCACAGCCTAGATATCTGCTATTGCAACCGTACAGAACAGCACAAAATTCCTACTGTCTCACAGCACAAATATATGCCAAGTCTTTATTTGAAGAGCACAAATTAAAAATGCACTTTGGATATTACAGATTTAATGTCCTCACATCCTAATACACAGGACTTTTGGGGCTTTTTTTTTTCCAATGAAACAGCCTTCTGGTTATTTATTTAAAAACTGATTTGTGTTTAATATGAAGTATCTTCTAGAGATACAGATTCAGTCCTTGTGCCCAGAATGCAAAGAGCACCTGCATATAAGCAAATAACACAACCAGTTCACTTGACTGGAAGAATTAAACCTGGGTTTCTTCAAAACTCAAATAATGCTTCACAAATTGAATCAGCTAAAGATTTTGGTTTTGATACAAGTACTTGAAGGGAGAAAGGATATTTATGAGATTTTTTTCAATATTTCAATGTCTAGGACAATAGCATTTCAGTTTTGTTTTACTACAGTGTTGAAATTAAAATCTGAAAGGAAAAAGTCCCCAAAACCCGGGGAAAACCCCCCCTCCTAATTGTTTCAAGCTGTAAAGGGTTTACTGACTGAAATGAGCTTTTCTGCTGTTGTCACACTTCACTCACAGAGCTTCTCAAGATATTCAGGCTGTGTTTCCTGAAATGCTTCCAGAGTCCTTCCTGCAAATCTGGTCACTGGGCTGTGAACCTGGTGGTTGGGGAGCTCTTGATTTACAATGAGTGGCCAAATTTTCAGAACTTACAGGCTGGTCAGTGTTTCTAAGGTCAGGATGCAGAAGCTGCACACCTGGGAGAAGGAAGGGCAGGGAGAGGGGGTCAGGAGAGGCTGGTGAGCAGGAGCTGGCAGCAGCTACAGGCAGCCTGAAACCCAGCTGGGGATTGTCCTGCAAGTGCTGTGCTCTGGGAAAGCTCCCAACACTTGAGCCTGGTGTCCTTCCTCTCCCTGTTTCAGGTGTGACCAGTGCAGACATCCTGCAGGCCTGGTGCACAGGAGCAAGCCCAGCAAAACGTGTCCCTGGGTGCAGAGCAGCCAAGAAACCCTCCCAAAGTGCCAGGCTGTAAGGAGCAGGGACCCGGGGGAGCTAACAGGATGGAGACATCAGGGAGCAGAGACAGAACGAGGCCAGAGCCTGACTGACAGCCCAGGGAGCGCAGCAAGCGACACCTAGGCCAACAATTCAATAAATCCTGTTACTGAGTGGGAGCAGAGCGAGGAGTATCCTCCAAGTTCACACAACCACCAGGCAACCAAACAACAGACCCAAACCAGGAATGTGTGAAGAGCCTGGCAAGCAGATGGCTGGGTTTTTGTGGGGTTTTTTTTGCTGTGTCCAGGGTTCCATACCTGGGAGGAATTTCCCCTTTGCAGGACAGGACATACAACTCACCCCTTTGTCTGGTTGATACACCTAACTGCTCAGTGGGCAGACAAGCGTTCACTGTTTCTTTTATTTGGTTGTTTTGTTGGTTTTTTTCTCCCCCAAGCCACACTTCTACAAAGGGATGCAAAATCCGTCCCTAAATCTAGCAAACAAGCAAGAGACAGTGATGAATTGGCCAATTTAGCTGCTCCAATCTTCTTTACCAATCTCCTCTAATTGTTCCCAAGTCCCTGTGGGAACAACAGGAAGCAGTAACTTCACTTAGAGAAAAGGCCCATGGGATTAGCTGTACCAAGGTAGAGTTAATTCATGATTTTTGCCAGGTTCTGGCCAAAACCAGAAGAAAAAACCCAAGATATGGAAGAGGTATGAGACAAGGTTAATTTCTATCTTGAGTAGTCAAGAAAAAAGTGAAAAATAAGAGCCCAGACTTCTTTCCAGCTCTTGTTTTTCAATTTCATTAGCATCTCTCCTGTGCTATAACTATTTCTTTTCAGTTTTTACCTCACAAAGTGCATTGCCCAACAAACTCCTGACTGCTGACAAAGTGGGTAGCTATCGACTGCTGGAGAATTTTTTTTGCCCTAAGAGAACACAATCAGTACTGCTCCAACACCTCAACTTTCAGCAGCCAAAGAGTTGCTTTGTCACTGAATGCAGCTGCAAAAAAACACAGAAAAACAACTCACTGCATTTTAAAACATTAATTTCCCGATGTGAGGGAAATTCTTATACTTGGCATAACACATGGGGGCCAGGTGGTATTGAACCAGTTCAAGGTAGAACCTTCCTCCAGCCAAAACTCAGTTTGACTGAAAATTCTCTGGGGCAGAAGAAAGTGTAGCTCTGTCCTGGTTCTATGCTGCTTCTAGAACAACGGGGAAATCCTAAGGGCTACTGTCCTGTAAATAACAGCACCCCAAAGCAGCAGTTACACTTGAACAAAAACCTCTCTGGCTACCACTGAAAATATGGTTTTAACCAATCAGTCAGCCTGAAAGACTCCAAAAATGTCAAGGATGATTATTTGAAGTACCAGTTATCACGTAACAGATAGAGGAGCAGCATGACTGTGCAGCTCTTAAACCAGATGCCTAGACCTAAGAAAAGCTTATTATTGAGATTGTGAGGCTGAGAGGGAAAGAGGTTTTAAAAACACATTCAAATAGCAACCCTCCTTGAAAACAACCATGCTTACACTATCCTGTAATACTAAACTACCACAGCAAAAAAGCAAGCGAGCAAACAAGACTGAATATCTCCATGAGGAAAAAACCAAATCAACCAACCAAAAAAGTGGGCAATATTGAATCTATTTTGAGAGTATTTTTAAAAAGAAAACTTTCTTTTCACAACAAGGAACAATTGGTCCTGACAATTTACACATGAAGCAGATATGAGCTCAGGCAGTTACAACAGCCTAACTCCCGTCAAAGAACTCCAAGGGAAAACCTACATCGATATCGAGTTTCTGCTTTTCAGACTCCTCAACCTAAGGGCTGATTAGGTTTAGAAAAAAATTTCAACAACAATATGATGAAAAAAGAGGCCACGGCCCTGGCATATGGTGTTATAAACACAGGAAAGCGCCAGTATAAACCTTTATCGGGAGACTGGGTTCTTTGTCAGGCCAGGCCTTTCTTCCACAACATCCTCGCTGCCGTATGCCTGCATCCCGCCAGCTGCAGGCCTAGTAAGAGGCTTCTTATTCGTGCTGAGCAATGTTTTACAGGTTTGCCCCGGGGGCCACTCGCTGGGAGTCCTTCACGTCAGGGCCCCGACGGCCGCGGCGCTGAGGGGAGCCCAGGAACGCGGGCCGGCCGAGGGGAGAGGAGGGGGCCAGGGGAAGCGCCAGACCTGGAGCTCTGGGATTTCACCTCCTCGCTGGGAGCTTGCCTGGCCAACCTGCTCCACCTGCTCCGACGTGCTCGGGGACCTGCCTGCTGTTTTTACGCTCAGGAGAGCGGGGGAAATTAAACACACATACTCAGATGAAGGCTGCTGGAAGACTTTATTCCCTCTACTCTTCCCTCGTTATTTGCAAGAACTCGAATTTGTAATAAATTAGGAATTTGCGGTTCTAACAGGCGAGCCATCAGTTTTTGTAACCTGTTTGGAGTACTCTGTGCATTTGTAAAATGCAAATTGAAAGCCGTGCCACACGTGCAGCCTTCATCCAAGCTGAAATGGAGCTGCCTGATGAAGTCAGTTCTTAAAAGTAAAACTGCTACCCCACCCTCACAGTTTATCACCCTAACCTGGCTCTCTACTGTGGTTTTGGTTTGGTTTTTTAGCCAGTATCCACTAGTTGTAGGAAAATAGCTTTTCAAACCTGTGTGTTATTATAAAGAAGAGAGATAGATATAGATAAAGAAGAGATCTCTCACTACAGTCACAGCTAAAAAAGCAAAGAACCAAACCTGGAGTGACCAGAGCATCTCTTCCAACTCTTTGCAATCCTGGGGGCAGGGAAATATCTGCCTTTCCTCCTCATTCCCTTTCACATAAACAGAGAATGACAGAGATGGGTGGAAACATGAGGGCAAGGTAAAAATTTGCCCTTTTTGCTACTGGAATAATTTTCTCATTTTATGGCCAGTGAACTGAGTTCTGAACAATTCAGTCTTGCACACCAAATTCAGAGCCATGCCAAGAAATTCACGCAAAGCTGCCATGTAATTGCCCAATAAGTGATGAACAGCAAAGGCCAGAGCTTTTAATTGTTCATTTCCAGTCAAGCCAATATTTCAAGGTTTTTTTTAAAGTGCAGGTATTCTGTAAGTGTCAGAACAGGGAGGGGACACTGTTGAAACATTTTCAATTCTTGCTCCACTTCAGAGAACTTGGGGCTTTTTGTTTTTCCTTTCTGTCTCAGGGGATAGGAAGCTTTTCACTTCAGTATTACCCCCTCCTCTTAAAGGTTTCAAACAAGACAAGCCTTGCCCAGTCGGATGCTCACCTTTTTCTTTTTTAAATGCTAGCAGGTCTTTCATGAGGCAGGACATTTTATTTAGTTAGGAAACAGCTGCAGTGGAAAGCGACTTGGAAAATATGAGGCAGGTATTTCCATGGAAAGTTTAATAGCTACAAGAGTTATTTTGCTAAAATTTAAAAAGTTTAAATGTTTTAGTCTTAGTTTTGGGGGTTTTTTTAAGAGAAAAGACATCAAATGTCTATGTTCCTTTCTCTTAACTGATTCCTCTCAAGTCATGATTTGAAAATATGCATCAAAATATAGTCTGCTTTAAGAGCTCCTTGTCTTGGAATCACACAGCCAGAGAACTGCACTTTGCACTTTTGAAATACCAGCCTTCCAGACTGAGCCCATCGTACCAAACAACACCTAAAAACCACCAAGGACAGAAGCAGAAAGTGAAAGCAATAACCAAAGAAGCAAACATCCTGACACTTCTAAATATTTTAATTTGTTCTAAATGATGCACGTCTGAAAGATGCAGCACTAGCACTTGCAGGCTATAGATGCATCCTCTGCATAAGTGAAGCAAACCTCTGTGCATCCCACCCATCCCCAGCTTCTGAAGGAAGGGAGCACCAAAGCACTCTGGGCAAGCCCAGAGATTTATGATTTCAAGAAAAGCCTCTCAGTGGAGAAATTTAGATCTTTCAGGTCAGCAATCCCTAATCAGGGCTGAAAATAGCACTTCAGAGCTATGGTGCACTTTATAGCACGTTAAAATTAGTGTTAGGAGTGCTGAAACTACAGCAGCTCTGCTGGGAGTCCTGTTAATGAGTGTACAGGAAGTGTAGTACTCAAGTCCTGTGGCACAGACACACACGCTCCTGTCAGCTAAAAACATTAATAACTATAAACATTCTGTGCACTAAATCCAAAGTCCCAGTCCTGGTCTATTTTTTGCCATTCTTCCCATACGAGAAACTAAAAATAGGCCCATGAGAACCACGCATGGGACTTTGCTCTTCAGATGTTTAACTCTTGCAAAAAAAAAGCTGCCCAGCACTGTTTGTGGAGAGATTCTTCAAGGGTTTTCCAATGTGCAGATGAAGGATATATTTTCTATGCAGATGCACACATGATAAGGTAATGATAACCCTGAGAAATTGTGGATACATACTCTTGCCTATTTATGTATTATCTCTCAAGTTAATTTATATATTATTTATTAAGATAAAAACAAAGACATGAAGAAGATGTGGGCATCACCTCAAACAAGTCTGAAGTTCAAAAAAAAACCAAACCAAAAAGTGAAGCAAAACTTTTCATTCTTTTGGAGAATCACTGCAATGTCATCAAGCAAGGTTACACAGCTGGGCATAAAGGAATCCCTCTAACACACTGGAAAAAGAGGAGCAGTCAAATTTAGAATAAAAGATATGCCAGTTAGAAAAACCAAGAATCACCATGCCTATGCAGCACCTCCTGTGTCTGCTACCAGGCCTTTTCCACATGGCTGTGGGGCAGGAAGGTCACACTTAAAGGCTGCAAGTGCCAACAGGAATACCAGCATGCTAAACCAGCAAAGCTCCACCTTGCCCCTGCTCCTCCAGAGAAATGCTGCCCTGGTTTAGGACAGAAACCTTCCTGTTGCTCTCAGAAAGGGCATGTGCTGGCTCTGGCTGCAGCAGCTCGGGGAGCAGATGGCAGCAGAGGCAGATGGCAGCGCACACAGGTTCTGCAGGGCTCGGGGCACACGGGGCTGCAGCTTCCAGAGAGGAAAACAAATGCTGGGAGACACCAGACTGAGGCTGAACTGACTGCCCCAGAGCCTGTGCTGTTTGTTTTCAGGGGCTGAAACGTCAGAGAAAAGAACTGCCAGGTTTCTCAGCTGGGAAGGCTCCCTGCACCTTGGCAGAAAACTGCCTGAGCGTTTGTCTCAGTGCACCATCACCAACTCCACTTTTATCTCATTTCATTCATTAACAGTGGTGCTTTGTGCTTGCACACCGCTGAACTGCTTCCTACACTGGTTTTTAAGTACTTTGAGAAGGAGACTAAACAGCCTTATCTCCTAGGTAAAAGGAGGCAACAGAGGGGTGAGCAGTCCCACTGGCTTCTGCTGTGAAAGCTGAGAGTCACTGCTCGGTAAAAAGCTGGAGTGGCCCAGCTCCAGAGTCAGCCACGGCAAGGACTGCAAAGGGACAGGGTCATGAGGAGCTGGAGGGGAGGTGGGACAGTCCTGGGAAGAAAACTGTAACAGCAGTGAAAGGGGCTTTGGGCAGGCAGGGGTTCATAGCAGGACCTGGCAAAACCAAAATCATAGGACCAGAGAACGGCCTGGGTTGGAAGGAACCTTAAAGATCATCTCACCCCAACCCCCTGCCCTGAGCAGGGACACCTTGCACTGTCCCAGCTGCTCAGAGCCCATCCAGCCTGGCCTGGGACACTCCCAGGGACGGGGCACCACAGCTTTTCTCAGCAGAGAGAAGGGTGTCACCACCCTCACAGGACAGAATTTTTTCCTATCTAATCTAAACCTGCTGTCACATTCCCCCTTGTCCAGGAGACGAGGAGCTGGATCAGTCACTTCACAGTGGAAACAACAGAGCACAGGAGACAGGGAGGCAGTGTGGCACAGCAGGGACATACAGACTGGGATCTTCAACAGAACATTCCACCAGTGAGCTCCTCAGCAGAGGCAACAGGCTGGGCACCACGACCACAGATTGAAGACAGGGATGTGGAAATCCGTGTCTTGGTCATGAAGATCTGGAGCCAGGGAAACCTCTTATAAGACGAGTCAAGAGCAGTGAGAGTTGGGAGAAATGTGCCAAAGCATTCACCCAACAGAGCACTGGCACATTTCAAACCTTGGGCTAAGACACGTGGCCCTCCTACAGCCAGAAAACTCATCTCTCTGAATTACTGATTCACCTGAATAATGAACAAAAAAGAAAAAAAAAAAAGGCTGCAACTAAAAAAAGACCCCCACTTTCCCCACTTTTTAACTCAAAAATCCAATTTTACTTCACTCTTTCTTCTAGAGCATAGCATGGAGCTTAATGAAGTGGCCATAAGGTATTTCACTGCAGGGTGAAATACCCTGATTTGGCAAACAGAATAGGTGCTGCCTACAAAAGTGTGTGAATGAGCAGCTGCATTTTCTCCAGTATATATAGCACTAAAATTTAACTCCAAGCTATGGAAATTCTCCTGTCTGTTCCTTTATTTTCTGGGAGCTTTTAACATTCATCACTGCAGTATCTGGAAACTTCAGAAATATTTATTTGAATAAAACTTCCTTAAGGAAGAGAGAGCTAAGACAAAGCGTGTCAGGTCAAATCTGTCTACTAATTTGAAAGGTACAGTTTGAGAAGTCCAAGGCCTATTTCTGAGAATTTTTCTTATTATATAATTCTTTCCATATTCAAAAGAGTACCCATTGATCTCTGGAAGAATTCAGTAAATAAGATACGGAGTCAAGCTGTCATAAAAACTGGAACTCACTTATAAGAACCTGGATTTTAAACAAATTGCCTAGTACTGCACAAAAAGTCATCACTCTAGAGCATCACTCACCTATCCTCACCCTGGAATTTTTCCTTCTGCAGTCTCCTGACTCATTCTCTAAACATATTCTGGCATCCTCAAAGATGTGATCTGAGAAAACGCTGCTGCCCTCGGTGGAGAGCACAAGTTTGTTCTGTGCAATGAGTGGATCAAGGAAACCATAGGAAAAAGAAATATGCAGAGACGTGTAGGAGATGTCTATTACTTCAAAGGTTTGGGACATGAGGTGAACATGAAGGGGGATAATGGGATGCAGGCTGGTTAAGCTCATGCAGGCTACCATAATTTTAGCCTTCTCCTTATTTGTGAAAGCTCAATAACTCCTTTTACAATGTTTTTCAGTGGAGTTTTATGAGGTATACAGTCAGAAAAGTGAGACCTGCCTTCATTTCTGTTTCAAGTTTCATGAATATTTAAACGATGCAGCAAGTGAAATCATCCAGTGTGAACGAGCTCAGAAACTGTGTCTCGTTAAAGTAGAATCAAAAATCATTTTAAGTTCAGATTTTTTTTTTTTTTAGTTATGTAACCCAAGTTTCATTTAGCTGATTCAGTCAAAACATTAGTCTCTAACAGAAAGAACAAAGCAACCCTTCAATCATAACTTCAGGTAACCACATACTGTATTAATGAAGAAAAAAATAAGGTTAAACACCTCTCATAGTTTCTAAATGTTTTCTTCATTGAAGACCAATATTGCTTTGCTAACAATCTGTTTTCCTGGGAACTCATTCTTTATCCCATTAATTTGTAAACCTGAGCTTTCATTAGTGTTCTTCCAGATGGGTTTTTTCAACATGCACTAATATTTAGTTATTGGTGCTTTTATGTCGTTTACATCATTTTGGAGGAAAGGAAAAAAGTGAGAAACAGCATTCCAATGATGAACGCTTGCACTCCAGGCTTCTGCTTTATCAGATGTCTAATTTAATGTAGGATGGTGATGTTGGTGCTCAGGGGAAAGACAGAAGGAAAGACCATTTGAAGTCTGGTACAGCAGCAATCAGCTGGGTTTGTAGGGACTCCACAAACAAGACAGGTCTCAAAACCTGTTTGTTTTTTAAGCCCTCAGACAAGTGGCTTTTGCCCCTTCATTCACAGAGTTAATTTTTTTTTTTCTTTTCCTTTTCCTTTAGCAAACAAGTTTCTAAGGCTGAATATTTACATACTCTGAGTTCCAAGAAGGAAAGCTGCAAAATATCAAAATAACTAATTACAAAGAGGATCTTTATATTGAAATAGAAAACCTTCCTGCAATAGTCCTACTGCTTACAGTAGCTCTAGTGACCTGGTCAACATGAAAAAATACATTTTATTGGAACATTAACATTTTTATATCTCATATAAGATTTTTTTATTTTTATTTTTTAGCCATAAAAAGCTCCTGGAGTTGAGTTCAAACCAGCTGTTACTTTGTACTGGGTTTCAAAGACTAATTGTATATACCACTGCACATTTAGCTGAAAACATATGCTTACTATGAGCATATAAAAAAACCCCAAAAAATCTAGGTTTCTTCAAAAACATACAGATCTTTGGCTTCATTTGCTCTTCTGGCCAGAATTACCTATGTCTAAGAATTTAAATTCTATCAAAAAATGAAGCTTTTTTATTTTTTTTTTTCTCCTTACTCACTCCAAAAGAAGATATCTAAAATAAACCCCATAGAGTTTAGCTGGCTTGCTCAGGACTGTAAATTCCCTCCTGAGCTGCTTGAGCCCTCAGCTGCCCTGTGACATCTCGGGGTGGTAGAACCATTGTGTTCTACTGATGCTGGCAAGTTTCAAAAGCTCAGGGGAGGAGAAAGCTTTCAAGTTTTGGAAAAAAAGAGGTCGCCTGAAGGATGAGGGAGAGACCAGGCAGAAACCTGTCCTGTCTGTCCCTGCCCTGCTCCCACCTGGCCCAAATTCTAGCAAGAAGCAGAGGATGGGAATGGTGAATGAACAGCTCATCTTCCATTACAGTGCTGTTAAAAGCTCCAGATTTCTTTCCACTCTGAACAGACTGAAGTAGTAAAAATGAATTAAGCAGAAGCTTTTGACTACTGCCATGGGTGGGGTGACAGCACAGAAGTCACCTCTGGGTCACCACAGTAATCTTGCACGTTTTAGTGCAAGTTGCAGCAAATTCTACAACGTGAAAAACCTGCTCACTGCCTATGAGAGGTGACCCAGAATTATTTCCTTATGTGGGGCAATGACAAGAGTCTGTAGAAAATGCAAAGCTCTTGACTCATGACAACCACAAATTCGCTGGAGAAACATGGAAATTCTTAATGATGGGACAATCATGCTGAAAAGACCTAACACTTTATTTTCCTGTGTGGAGCCAAAGGATAGGCTGCAGTAGGTAGGTGAGTACTGCAGAGCTGCTGCTGCAGTCATGTTCTACAGACTGTTTTAAGGTTTTCTCAATGAACTGCCTTGTACTGGTGGGGGGGGAAAGACCCACAAAAACCCCAGAAAAAAATGCAAAGCAGCCGACCGCACATCAGAGCCTCTCCTGTGCGGAGAGCTCGCACTTTCCAAAATCAACATTTTTCTTCCCTCTCTGGCTCGTGGGGGCTGGGGAGGGAGGTGTGGAATTTATCAAGCGTTTACAAATGAAACCAAGATAAAGCTGAATATTTTTACTTTCATCTACACAGTGATAAATATGGACTATAAGAAATCCTTCGTTTCTCCTGCCCAGGCCTGGAGTTGGTTGAGAGAAAGATTTGAAAGACACCACTTCCACTTTTTTTCATTACATCACTTTGTATGACTGTACAGGCAAAGGAGCCTACATGATGCAAGCTAAACCTCTTTGGAGAGGAAGATTGTTTCTCTTGGACTTACTTACAAGCTCCAGAGGCCAACAGCACAGCTGAAATTCAAGTATTTGAAAACCCAAACACGGCGTTTTCTTCATCAAATGCTCTATCTAGCAACAGCCCCCCGAGGAGCAGAAGAAAGCAGATTCCTCCTATTTCTCGTGTTCCATTCTTCATTCCTTTCTCTTTTCCCCCCACCTCCACAAATGAACAGGAGAAATCTCCTCCTCCCATCCCTCCTTTTTGCAGGCAGTGATTGGGAAATCGGGACCTGAAGCAGCTTCCCAGCCCATTCCAAACATGTGGGCAGGCTGTGCACTTCTCCAGCTCTCTTGCTGGCTCCTTTCCATAATGAGCTCAGAAAACACAGAGCCATCCCCAAATATTACAAGCACCAGACTGTTCTGCTTCTGCAGACTCCATCAGTGAAAATGATGGAGCAAGACAGGAAAATATCCCTCCTTCCCCTACCTTTCATTTATAATTGACCTCTTTGATCCTCTCTCTGGAAGGGTCTGAACTTTTCCTTGAGGTAGGCCAGCCTAATGACAGGAAAAACAAAAACTCAATATTCACTTCAAGAAGTGTCAGGCGTAAAAGAATGAAGTCCCTGAGAGAAAAGTGAAGGGGAAACTTGGGAGAGGCAAAGCTACCAAAAAAACTTACCCTGAAAGAGGATAAACCAATGACAGTGTTGTCTTTCTTGCAAGCAAGCAAATAAATCTGTAAATTTCTAGGTTATTTAAGCAGTGTTTTCAAAAGTTACTTGCTAGGAAACCAAGTATCAAAAAAAAAAAGAAAAAAGAAAAAACTGTCAAAGCAGTATGATATTTTTAAATTATTAAATATATTTTTAAATAGTTTTTTCAAAAGGAACAGCATCAAGCATCCACAAGGAAAAAGCCTAGGAGTACATACTTGCACCTGAGATACAAGTAATAGAAAAAATATAGTTATTCTTAGAAACTCCATATGTTGTCTAATCCTTTTTATCTGTGTTATTTCAGCAATAAACTTCCTGGAGAGACCCAGTGCTGCTCCCTTGCCACGCTGGCCTTTCAGAGAGTACTTTTTCACCACTGCCAAATAAAAGTGCAGGCACAAAGGTCCCCTAGGCTACCTAGGTACAAATTTGGGGCTACCATGCACAATGATGAAGGCCAAAGAGAAGCTGGCACGTCACTGCCACAGATCAGCATTGAGGACATGCACTCCCAAAGGAACAAACATCACTGGATTTGGTCACAGACTGAAGCCAAAGCCCAAACCTGCACCATTCATACCTCTACAATCTCACTGCCTGAACATTTTTATTTTCCATGAATGCAAAAGAACCCCTCTTGAACTGCAATGCTAGCAAGTAAGTCATCAAGCTTAGAATGCCCAAAGTTCTTTAAGAAACCAGTACAATTCAAATGTTATGGGGGAACCTCAGTTTGGATTAAAAACCTGAGATTTGGATTGAAGTCAGGTTAGAAAACTCTGATTGAGAGCACAGTTAAACATACAAATTTTTGAATCATGAATAATTCAGGTTGAAAATGACCTCTCAAGGTCACCTAGCTGAAGTGCCTGCTCAAAGCAGGTTAATTCAGGGTGTTGGTTGAGGTGAGTTTTCCACCCCCAGGACAGAGGTGCCACAGCCTTTCACTGTGCTGGTGTTTAACTACCTTTGCTGTGAAAAGTTCTACTTAATCTGACTTTCTCTTGCCCTGCTGATTGCCCCTGGATGTTACACTACGCACCTTGAGAAAAACCTGGCTCCACCTTCTCTCTCTGATCCCTTTTTGGGTAGACCAGAGAGAGCAAAGAGACTGGAACTGCTCCTCAGCCTCTGGTCTCAGCCTCAGTGAGAGGACATCACACACACAAGCCACAGGGAGCCTTGGGGTGCCTGGAGGGAAGGGGAAGGTGCCTTCCACCAGCTGGCCAGCTTGCAGGGACAGGGGGTCCTGGTGAGCCCCACGGCCGGTGGGTGCAAGGATGACTCAGGGTCTGGCCTGACTCCTTGCTGACCAATTTCCCTGGAACCTTGAGATAATCAAGAGTGCTAATGGCCTGCTGAAAAGGGCAAGTTGCTGCTTCTGCCCTCGTGTGTTTCATGATTCACAGGATTCTGCTGAGAGTGCTTTAAGTGCTCCAGAACTGGTTGATGCAACTTGAGGCAACTGTCAAAGAAGTAATTTTCAATAAAAAAACTAAAACAATGTGTCAGTGTCTACCTTAACCATGTCACCTACACGACAAAAAAGACTTTGCATGGAAGAAAATGTAGCTGCAAGGCTGGCAGATGTTTAAGGGACATTGGCCCAAGGCCACAGTCCTGTGAAAATCCATCCTCTGAAATCAAAGAGTTTCTTAGTGCTACAAAGCAAAAGATAACCAACCTCCAAAATAAATCTCATTTTCCCGGATTCCCAGTATGCAACAAAACAAGACAACCAGACAACTACTGGTCAAACCAAACACCTGGTTTCCAGCATGCAGCCCTCAAGCCTGCACTCAATCACAGCTTTGGACCTGTCACACCATGAATCAGGAGGAAATACTTTAATTTGAAAAGCAGATGTAATTACACTAAAGAAAGAAGGCAAGTGTTCAATCTGCTGGCACCATAGCTCCATCTACCTTCCCAGCTTCCAGGGCACACACAGCTGGCAGAGCAAACTGTGCTGCATTTGTGCTCCCAGGTGTTTCCTCTGGGATCATAAATACTTACCCTAGCTGTCAGTTTACTCACCCTCCTATATCCACCAAAACAACCAATCCAAAAAAATTACAAAGTATACAGTTATAGCAAACAGATATCACAAAATACCCATCTTCTAAAAAACTCAAAAATATCCATGTATCAGTTAACACCTTTTCAAGTACAATTTTTACCTCTCTACACACAGAAGAACAACAAAACAACAAAAGCTGAGCCACACTGCTTTAGGGGCACCCAGGCAAGTGTCTGTGCTATGCAGAGAACATGTCCAAGGCTTCTGCATCTCCCCCCAAAATCCTCTCTCACAGCAAGTACATAAGGCATTATCTTAACTGTTTAAGTCTTTCCCCCTGGCACGCCAAAACTCTTGAGGTTCTGCCAAGAATATTTAACTAAGCCTTCCCTTAGAAAGGTGGTAAAGGTGGAAAAATAATTGAAAGGGGTTAAAGAGACAGTTTTCCTCTTCCCCTCCTGATAATCACACAGAAAATATCTCAGAAAAATGATCACCTTATAACAAGAGAACTGTTTGTTGTTGTTGTGGAGGTTTTTATGGCAAAGGTTTCAGGTCACAGCCTGTTACTGTTGTCTTTTTCCATACAGTGTTACACACAGAGATTTGATGAAGATACAATACAGGTGAAGTTTCCTTTGCATTTGTCACATTACTTTTCTAGGCACTTTCTACTGACAAAATCTATTCCAGCTCCATTTAATCCAGTTTTTTACTGTCATGTTACCTGATATCAGCTATGAGCAATACAGGTTTCAAATTCCACCTACCAACAGAAAGGAAAAATTTACCTGTCTGGGGCTCTCCCTTACAGACTGCAAGTCAAGTGACTACCCATGGCTTTCTTGGTATGGACTATTTTCCAAGCCTCAGTGAGATACAGACCATTTAACAGTCAATAAAATCATTGGCCAGTCATCAACTAGAAGACTATAAAAAGTTCAAATGATCTTTTGCAGGCAGATACAAGCCATTTTTCTCATGCCTCAAGGCAAAGGAAAGACAAATGCAGTTTCTTTTAGTTTAATGTCAAATCCATGTTAAGAAAGTGGCTTAAATTAATCTGGTTGTCTTTATACCAAAATGAAATGGGAGTTCTCTGACACTTTTGAGTCTCAGTGGAGGGAAAAATGAGGAACAGCTGAAGGTAGCAACTTTGTAAACTGGTATTGCTGAAATCATTCACTGAAACCTATATGAGACTATATGAAGAACCCCAAAAAATTATTAAAGCCTTTTTTTGTGATGCCACTGCAGTTTATAAAGACAGTGCACTGCACCAAATTGGTACACACACTGTTTTGACACAGGGATTATTTTATTTTTAGTGTATCACATGCATCCCAACACCCTGGAAACAACAGGAGCAATACAGGATACTTCCTACTTCCAGCAGAGCACAGAGCCCACCACTGACGTGGCCATCCAGAACTTTATTCTACTGTGAGTCTAGATACCAACAGATCCACAATATAACTCCTGTAGAAAGATTCAACAGGCAAACAGTTGTCCCATAACTAAACAAATCTGTTGTAGATATTTAACATGCAGCGACAGACAGATGTATCTGACAGGCAGCAAAAAGGACTCACTGACTTCCAGTACTGACATGTCCACAAGTACAGCAACTCTTCTAAATGAAAGAAAAATTTTCTTGAAGTCTAGCATACAAAGGAAAAAGAAAAGTTACAAAATAAGTAACTTTTTAAATCTGACTGGGTGACATTTTAATACTGGCCCATGGTGCAAACAAATTGTAGTATCAAAGATATGTTGGGTGAATAAATTGCATTACATCAAAAGAAAAGAAAGAATTATTTCAACAGAACACCCTACCAGGATTTTACTGATCCTGCTGCACACTGATCCTAGATGATTGGAGGGCTATGATGCATATTCATAGACATAATGTGTCTGTGATACACACTCATGGACAAACACACACAGACTAGCAGAGGTTCAGGAGCAGAAAAGCACTCATACCTATATATGGCTATGTTATAAGGCACTGCAAGTAAGTGCAAATACAGTAGAATATATGAAAGGACTCACATGGTGAGCAAAATAAAAGCACAGACGGACTGGAAAATTTCCCACTAAAACAGAATTCATTCCTGAGGTATTCATTTCAGTGGAAATATGCTTTTGCTCTTACTGAATTTAATAAGGAGATCTGCCAGTTATTACAAATGCAGAAGAAGCAGTTACCCTGAAAGACTGAGCCAGTCAAGAACATTAAATCCTACAAGTCTCAAAAGGTTTGTCACTTTTAGTAAAAGGCTCAGACTGTATTGGTAATCAAATCCATCTACAATAACTATTACACCGTACACAAAAGAATGCAAAAGCTCTGTAATCGAGATAGGGAACTGTCAGCTCACACCTATCAGGTGGAATCTCACCCAGGCCAACAGCAGCCAAAACCATTATCTGCCTGATAACTGTTTGGCACCTTCTGCAGAACAAGTCAGGCAAGTCTACACCACGCAACCACAGCGCCGCGCAGGGCTCCGGGAGCCAGCTCAGGTGTGGGAAGCTGCCTTGCCACGTCCCTGTGCTGCAGGGTCCAGCCTAATCAGTGGCTGCTTGGGGCACAGTCCTGCTGCTTCCAGGAGCACAGCTGGACTCCTGCACGGCACTGCCCTGTCTAGACACAGCAGCCCATGCAGGGCCAGCAGTCTCTGGCAGCCCCGCGCCGCTCGGGACTGAAAGGTGCCCAGACCACTGAGAGCCATCCCCGCGCTCCCGCTGGCCAGAACGGGGAGCCCTGGCCCGAGCTGAGCTGCTGGGACTCACAATACTTCTCAAAAAGGCTCTCCTCCCAAAGGGATCATGTTGTGGTTTTATCTTCTTTCTCCTTGTTAGTTAGGATTAAAGGCACGAGAGATGGTGTTTCTTGTCGGGACTCAGATGTTTATTAATTCTTATCTATGTTACCATCTCACAAGCTGTGAGTTCTATCTAATAAAGCAAAACATGGCCTCTGTCTCTTTCTCTACAAGGCCTTTTAAGCACAAACTATCCAATTAAGAAGTGACACCTAAATTATTTTCATTTCCAACCCAATAACCAAGAACTTGTAGCCCGCACTGCAGGCTTTTCTATCCAATTACAAAATACCACCCAAACCCAGGGAGAAGAATTTGAAAAAGAAGGACCAGCCCACGCCCTAAAACCTCCATCCTGCCATATAAATATTATATTCTAAAAACTTAAACTCTAAGTTTTCTACCCTGTGATGTCGCACACTTCTGTTCAAACTCCACACCCACAATCCCAGTACTATCACTCAATTTTGGAAGCTTCTCCACAGCCTCAGGTCAGTGCAGTGCTTTCCTGAGGGTCAGTGCCTGTGAGCACAGAAAGCCCAAAATTCTCAGTGACCAGGTTCCAACAGGCTCAGGACAAAGTGATGAAAACACAGCTGTACCAACTTGTTCCAGCTTCTTCAGCTGTCTCACTGCAAGCAGCTCTCTTGTGATGGGCAGACCTCCTAAGGAACACTTCCAAAAGGCCTTCTAACTTGCATGCTGAAGATTTTAAGGAATGTTATTGTTCCACTTTCCACTGATAAGGACACAAAACAGTTGGTGATACTGTGGGTGCCACCTCAGGCACTTTCAGTTAACCCGCCCATTGTGACACGCACGTGAGAGAAATAACTTAGATGCTAAATTGGACATTGGTTTCTGTACTGGTGGTACATAACTGGCAGCAGAGCCCTGGCCATCCTGTGCTCTGACCCATTTATTATATCCTGGATTTCAAGGCAAAGAGCAATTTTTTTCTAGTCTTTCTTGGTACAGCCAATGTGACAGTGAATGCATCACCAACCATTCCAACTCGTGAGCCCTAAAAACTGCAGAGAAGTGCAGGACATCTGCTGGCTCTACTGAGCTGTGAAGGAAAGCAACAGATGCCAACCTTATGCTTCAGTGTCCTGTGGCACTTTTCTCAATAACACGGATCAAGAAGACACTCAAAGAAAAAGCACATATTTATGTCATTGAAATACTTACATCTGATGCTAAAACCAGTGAAAGCCCCAACACCATTCCAAACGAGGAATATAGCAAGTCAAACTGTGATGAGCATTTCTAAATTAAAGCCTAAAAATCAACACATATTGTAGCCATCTAGTAAAGATTGCTTTCTACAGGGAATTTAAAATCATAGCACACCTTGACATTTGTCTAAGGTATGGAGCTATTATTTTAAACACATACTTATGGCTTCTAGTCTCCATGAAATGACTCACCCTTGCGTTTGCTGTTTCAGAAATCCAGCTAAATGGAAATGCATACACAATCAATGGTAAATGTGACAGAAATAAAGCAGTAAATGAGGTGTAGGAAAAAAAAAACCAGAAAGAGTGAGAAAGAAATAAGGATCCAGTGGAAGCTTGGGACCTGAAGTGTTTCAGAAGTTTAAATCAGAAATACTAGTTATATTCTCATCTCCCAGTATTCCTTCAGTATTTTTCTCCCTTTGTTTCTTGCAGTCAAACAGCTGCTCCTAAAAGTGAACCTGATTGTTTTGGGGTTATTTGAAAGGATTGAATCCCTCTTTCCAATTTCTGCAGAGAGCGGATCCTACTTCTTCCATCAAGTTCTAATTAAATGAAAATGTTCATTTCTACACTTCTTAACACAATTGTTATGGCAAACTTCACCCTAAAGCAAACTTCAAAAGGGTAAGACTAGAAGCCATTTACACTGGTGTGATAAAAAAGAAACAAAATAAAGTAGATTTAGGAATTTGATGAGTTACATGTGTATCTATGAGTGTATTCTTCTCAAGTTAGCTTTGATCTGGAGAATGAAATCCCAGATTTCATCTTTGGTCACCAAAACATCATCTATGTGCGTAATTACTGAAAGAGACCAAAATAAGCTCCAAATTGCCAATAAATCTAGAAATGGAAAGCAGCAGGTTCATTTCAAGCACAAGACTGTCATCCTTCTTCTCTCAAGCACTCTTCCCTGCCCCATATGTTTTTCTAGGAAAACTAAAGATCCATTTTTGAACTGAAAAGACAAAAGACAAACTACAGACTCTCCTCTGGAATCAGATTCAGTGCTCACAATTGCCAGAAGTTGCACTGTTATACTGAGGGTCAGAGTGTGGTCACTGCTGAATCAAATCTGACTGGAAGCAATCTGTAAATTCCCTCAGGTCACAGCCCTGCCTTGAGTCAGGATCACTTGGGGTGGTGACATTCCTGACAGACACCCAGTCACCCTTGTTTGACAGCACTGCTGCCAGTGCCAGTAATCCTGTTCTCCACTCATTTACACAACAGATGATTACTTCCTCCTTCTGAGAGCCTTTTAAAGAGTCATGTTACTCCTCCAGATTTTTGCCTCGCCTCAGATTCTGCCAATCTTTCCTCAGAGGTCGTGTTTTCTCTATCTGCAGTCATGTTAAGAACTCTCCTCTGGACTTGGGTTCATATCTTTCCTGGACTGGGGGGGAACAAAATGAGAAAGAGCCCAATCTGAAGCCAAGGAGCTTTGCAATTTCAGAGCAAAGTAGAAAGGTTATGGGATTTGTCTTGCTGATACAATAGTATACTTTAGGTATTCATTATGGCACTTTTTGTCACATCCATATAATGTTATTTTTCCAAGTGTGGGCTGAGATCCACAAAAAAACCCACCCAGATCTTTTTCTAAATAGCTGCTCCAAGCAGGTTGCTTCCCATCCTCCTTAGGATTGCTTAGCTACACTAATCTGCATTTATCAAACTGAGCTGCAGTTCATTTCCCACACTGAAACTGCAACTTGCTCAGATAAATTTTGGAATTTAAACCTGTTCTGCAAGATAATGACAGTCTCTCCTAGCTCCTCAGGGTTTCTGTATTTAATGAACATTCCCTGAGGTCCACCATTCAGCTTGATAGTGAAATTACTAAACCACAAAATCAGCGGTAGTTTTTTCTCTTTTGTTTTTCTAGGTGCTCAAACATATCCTGGCTCCTTTGCTTCAGTGTTTTTTTGAGAACTGAACATTTGAAATTTCCTCTCTCACCTACCTCCCCCTCTTCAAAAATCAGTTTGGACACTAATCTATAGGTCTGTCTCACATGTACTCTCATATGTGACAGCTCCAAAATGTTAGCCACCAACTCCTGACATGTCCCAACATGGAATTTATCGAGTCAAGGTTACCCTAAAACGTGTGGATGTCCTCTAACCTTCCCCATATAATGCTGTCATCTAATTTTACCAGGCATCTTCCACACAATCCATAAAGACAGCTGCTCAACAGCCATGAGTAAATTTCAAAAATGTTGGTCTCCCACTCCATGAAGAAGTGGATTGACTCTTTAATCTTCCACTGAGTACTTACATACAATGCTTCCCTTTGATTTTGTATCTTGCCAGTCACCTCTTAGTTTTTGGCTTAGCCTTTCCTGGTTTGTCCATGGGTACTTCTAGTACATTTCCTCATTTTTCCTTAGCTCCTGGACTCAGCTCCCATGGGCTGGGTGTGTGCCCATATCTATATACATACACACACATGCACACACAAAAGCTGACATTTTTACTTTGCTGTCATTTGTCTCTCACATTGCTTTCCCACCTGGATATACTCAAGCTACTGCTTCCTATTGGCTGGTGTCAAATTTGAAGAGTTTCTCTTTTATTGTGCTCTTTACTTCCTGAAACAAAAGCCACTTGAACTGCTTGTGTGTCCTCTCACGCACCGTGCTAAAACAGAGGTGGCATTCATCATCACAAATTCTACACTCTTTTCTTTTTCAGCTGTCACAAAGATTTTGGGTAAACACCACCTCATATAAAAAGGATTTCAGAGCAGGTACATAATGGTTATACACGGATGTAGCCCTATTCCCTGCTTGCTTTTCTTAAACCAACTGACCACTTAAATTTAATCTTCTGTTAAAATTACTCACTGAGTCAAGTCTGTCCCAGGTAATATTGCTTATACTCATCCATAGCTTCTTTTCTAGTGTCCCTCTCACTACATGTGCCAAGCAGGTTTTCCAGTTTTTCTCCCCACCCATTCCCTGCCCCCTGATTTGAAATTGCTGCATAGAGATCAATGCAATATCTCTGACCTAAAAAACAATTAGCCAGTAATTCCAAACCAGGAAGCCATCACCGCTCCCCGTTAAGTCCTCAAGAGGGATGCAATACACAGCTTTGCTCCAAAGAGGTTATATTTCAAATAATTCCCTTCCTGCACTGTAAGTCAGCCAGCAGTCCCACACCATCAGAATAATTAGCCACAGCTTTCTGTTCTTCAGTGAAGATGTACAGCCTAACAGCTTGATTTTAATTCCCTGCTGGAACAAGTAACTAATTACAACCTGCATTAAAAGTTAGCTCCAATAATTTAACAGGGTAATTCTGGAGATCTGGCAGACCTCTAAATTATGTGTAAATAGATTGTTATGAATGCTTGAGAAAATTAGATTATATATTTAAAAGTCTCCTACAGAGCAAGTCGAAGACCAGCTAAGCACACGAGTCCCTTATCACAGCAATTTCAGTTTTTATGTTTAATAATGCTAACAATCCCATACAGCTTCTGGCCCAAATAAATCAATAGCTATCCAGACAAAAATCCAACCTTCCTGAACAGAAAAGGGTCAGTCACAAAAAAACCCCAAGAAAAGGTATGAAATGAATAAGCTCTTAAAGTTTCAGACAAGAAAATGGTAATTCTGCATAAGCATCTTTTAAAAAGAGAGGCCTTTATCATCATGGGAGGGACAACATAAAGAATCTTTAGGTTTTATCCCCAAAACGTGATAGCCAGCTAACATAATAAACACCCAACACCCTGAACTGATTGCACCTGAAGTTCATTAGCACTACTGCTTTCAAGAAATAAAGGTTTTCTTTGGTGACCAGTGTATGGCTGCTCCTTGGTCTTACAGTGTTAAAGCCTGTCTCCCAGAACAGTGAGAGACTGGGGGGACAGGAAGGGAGAGGCAAACTATCTTACTTCATATTGTTTTAAAAAGTAGGAATGGGAGGGCATCACCTAGAGGATTGTTGAGAGGAAGTCTATGAACTGCAAATTTCCTGCTTCAGCAGAAAATCTGTCATATTTCAGCTCACAGTTACAAGATCACACATCTTAGCAAATTTAACAGAAATATTAAAATAATTTTAGAATTCAGCCTGAAGATGTAAAAGCCTTTATACTCATGCAGTCAATGGCCACAAAATGCAAAATGAGTTTCAAGTCGATTATGTCCTAAAAGCCTTAAACACCTCTCCTTTCACTTTTGTAGCTATGTGATAAAAGCATGGCCAAGGCAATATTGCTGCTTTTCAGCTCGAAGGTCAATGGAAAACTGTCCTGTGAACAGAAAGGCCCAGCACGTCACACTTCCTGAGCTTGAGCACAGAATATTTCTATTTCTTTTTCACATTTCTCTCTTGCACCTGTTCAGACCTAGTTTCTCCATCCTACAAAGACAATTCCTTGTGCCAAAGGAAGTGCACTGAGACATCTTGGGTCTCAAAAAGGCACAACCACGAGAGTCCATCCTTTCCAAGAGCAGAGCAGGGAGTGTCCCCTGAGCCCTGGGGGCTGCCCAGCTGCCCTGCTGGTAGCACTGCCAACTCCAGTGCCAATGAGAAACAGCCAGGATTTCCCAGCTGTCTGCCACGAGGCACTGAGGCAGCAGGGAACTGCTAGAAAGTGTTTTAAAAACCTCCAGGTACGTGCAAAATGGCTTTGGGTAGCACACGCCAGGGAAACTGCAACTTAAAAGGAGTCCTGGGCAAGTACAAGGCTCAAAAATCCAGAGGGAAGAGGAAATTCTTGTCTTTCATCTCCTACACACGTGAACTGTCACTTCCACTGGGGAAAGCACTTGCATCAGCTTATGTAAGGAGAATAAGCTTCAAGTAGGATATATATCTAAATAAAATAAAATCATCTGCTTTCAGACTTTTCCCCCCAGAGGTTAAAATTAAATAAAGACACTTTGCTACTGGAAGCCAGTCTAGCTGCTGCATGTATCACTGGTCATCACTGGCCTGAAAAGCTGCACTTATGACACACCAAACCCCACTGGACCTACTGGAGACTTTTCCACATGAATTCTCAGGGTGCTGCTACAGTTCTGATTCTGATTTACAGCTCTGCTACTGCTGTGGAAAAGGGAGAACACAGCACCTTCACCCAGAGGGTGGCTGTACATTGGAACAGGCTCCTCAGGGCAGTGGTCACAGCACCAAGAGTTCAAGAAGAGCTTGAGCAACACTCTCAGACACATGGTCTGATTTGTGGGGCCATCCTGTGCAGGGCCAGGAGCTGGACCCAATGATCCTTGTGAGCCCCTTTCAGCTCAGGATATTCCATCATTCTGTACCACGGAAGCCTCAGAAATGCAGTTTATTCTGTAACTGTTAAAAATTTGCATTCTTAAGCCTAAGAATAAGCAATT
The DNA here is from genome assembly GCA_013398275.1 of Promerops cafer. Classification (NCBI taxonomy): domain Eukaryota; kingdom Metazoa; phylum Chordata; class Aves; order Passeriformes; family Nectariniidae; genus Promerops; species Promerops cafer. The sequence goes on along the minus strand of VZSE01006895.1, from coordinate 2,605,578 downwards.
ATTCCCATTCATCAAAATTATAGGCCCTAGAAACTGTTGAACCTATTATGTGTAGCCCAAGGCCAATTGCTATGCATACAATTGAAAATAAGATTTAGATGTCTTTCAGCCTCATGAAAGGATTTTTTAAGAAGTCCATAGGTTATTCTGATAAAATTCACCCCAGAGCAGCACTCAGAATTCAGTTTTATCAAAACCCTGAATGATAAGGTTGGCTCAGATTCCTCTCTTGAAAAAACATCCATATCTAATGAAGTGTATAAATCAGAGTGATTGTAAAGGAAATTTGTCCCCCAAAGGTACAGCCTATGCTATCAACTTCTACCCAGGAAGTATCCATACACTCTTTCACTTCACTTCACTCAGCCTTCTCAGTCTGTGGTTGTTGCTCAATTACCAAAATATATTCACTACCTATTACAACCTCCTGTACCTCTCTGAGTCAATTCCTTTATTTTTTCCAGGACAAATGCAGGTTCTCATATACATAAAAATCATCCAGACTGTTTCTGCCTTCATTTTTTACCCATCACAGCATCTTCCTGTGCTGTGTTCTTGTGTGTCCTGGGTTTAGGCTCAGCCTCAGACTGAAAACCCCTTTCTGCACAGTTTCACCTCCTACACACCACAGCTGGAGGTGGCACAGGTTATTCCATTTAGGGTTTACAACTCCAGTTGGAGTTTGTAACTCAAACAGTCCCAGCAGAACAGGGGACAAGCAGATGTACTGATCACCAGAGCAGTGACAGTAGGGCTGGGACATCAGTGCTGGCCATGTCAGTCCTTTCCTCTCAACAAAAGAGCCCAAAGGAAATCAAACCACTCATGCATTTGCCACTAGATTTGCACTTCCACGGTGGAAAGCCATCCTTGTTCTGTTTTGCTGGAATGCAGTCATTCCAGCAGTTTATCCCCTTTTATCCCAGACTCACGCAGCAAACCCCAAATTCCATTAAATCAGCTCCTCCAGCTGAAGTTGCTTTTTGTGTTCTTTGCAATTACTTGCTTTAACTTGAGGGGAAAAAAAAAAAATCCTCTTAGAATGTTTTTAGTGCCAGCCTGTAGAGACACAGCTTCCCCTTTGCTGCCTCCTTCTACCTGCACGGAGCAAACCTCAGCACTCACACTCTGCTCCCCCACGTGCTGACCTTGGCATGCTCAGGTGATGGCAGGGAAAGGAGAAAGTTTTCCCTTCAGACACGTGAGAAGGTGCTGGCCCCTTTCAGGAAAAAAGCATGGAAAAAAGCATGAAAAAAGTGCACTTTCCCTGCAACCGGTAGCACTGGGGAGATAAGGGCATGGTCAGACAGAACCCCTGACAGTGGGACTGATAACCCAGCTGTCTGCTACAGTTACCAGATAATGCACCAATCTGGTCTCTCAGCCTCTCAGAAAGACACACAGGCTCTGCTCACCGAATTTAACATACTCCAGCAACCATTCACTCTTCTCTTTCTTTGCAGATTCCTGAATGCTCACCGAATTTAACATACTCCAGCAACCATTCACTCTTCTCTTTCTTTGCAGAGTCCTGAATGCTCACCAAATTTAACATACTCCAGAAACCATTCACTCTTCTCTTTCTTTGCAGATTCCTGAATGCTCACTGAATTTAACATAGTCCAGAAAACATTCACTCTTCTCTTTCTTTGCAGATTCCTGAATGCTCACCAAGCTTTGGACAAGGATTTGCTACCATTAGGTTATCAGCAAGCACTCCACCCCTGGCCTGCTCTCAAGAGGACTCGAGCATCTCTGCAGCCCAGTAATCTTGAACAAGTTATATGAGGAATGAAGATCCTCCTCCACCAAATTAGTATTTCCACAACAGCATCCCCGGAGTGAGACCATCACTGCCACACCTCGAATAGTGTGCTTGAGTCCCTCACTACAAAAAGGCCATTGAGGTGTTGGGGGTGTGTCCAGAGGAGGGCAACAGAGCTGGTGAAAGGTCAGGAGAACAAGTCTGTTGAGGAACAGCTATGGGATATAGGGTTGTTTAGCCTGGAGCAAAGAAGGCTTAGAGAGGACCTTGCCACTCTCTACAACTACCTGAAACAAAGCTGTAGTGAGGTGGAGGTTGGCCTCTTCTCCTGGGTAACAAAGGATGAGAGAAGAAGAAATGGCTTCAAGTTGCACCAGGGAAGATTTAGACTGGATATTAGACAAATATCCTCTCACCCCCCAAGAAGGAACTCACCCAGTCAACTGCAAAAATCATGAAGAAAAAGCCCTCAACCCACAGAAGAATGACCATCATGCCCATCTGGCCAGGGCTAAATTGTGACTTCAAGCACCACCCTATCAATGAGGCAAGGCAAAAAGCTCAGTGCAGAGAGATGCTGCACGAGTGTCTCCCCAAGACTAACAGACATCTCCAGCTCTAATGCATTCCTCCTTCTGTCCCAAGATCACAGGATACTTGCACTGAAGGAAAAGCACCCACACTCTACTCATGAGTTTCAGTAATGGATGTGATGCTCACTTCCTCACTCTGCTCACTTGCTTGAAGACAAACTAAAGGGGATGATTATCAGCTCAGCAATTTGTTAAGCATGAGCCCCAGGACTTGAAACATTTCCTACAGAACATCAAGGCAGAGGTTTCCATATTCTCAAGCACATCTGTGGCCAATTCACAGCTAAATCTTTGTGATGGGGGCCACGCATTTATGGCCAAGCAGGAAGCAGAAGGCAAACCAGTGAAATGGGCTGAGACTTGCAAGTATCTCACCAGCCAAGGTGATGGCATTTTCCTGCCTTTCCTGAACTTGTTCCAGCTCTCTTAGAATATTATCTCCCTTAAAATTACCCACAGGCTTCAGTGTCTACTGATGCTGCACCTTCAGCCTCTGCTGCAGCCCAAGAGCACTGCTAATACAGGATTCCTAACCTGCCTCAGAAATGATGGGGAAAAGGAATGGAAAAAGGGCTGTGCAGCTCACAAAGCTCCCACTCCTGCTATCAACAAGCTCAGCACAGTCATGACAAGCAGCAGGAGGTCTGGTGAAAGGCTGCTGTGTGTGGAGAGCTGAAGAACAGAAATAGCACCACGGGAACCCAAGCTCAGGTTGTTGCAAAGGACACTGAGAGATTCACAGAGGCAGCTTACAAGCATTTGCACATTTCAAGCCAAGGACACAACCACTTACTGGTGCAAGCCCCATCGTTAACATAAACAAAACCACACATCGTGCACACACATATGGCATAGTTTGTGTGTTTAAGATAATTTCTGGTTTCTCTCTCGGGGAATTCAGTCACAGCTGACTCTATGGGAGAAGGTGACCTTACATAGCATCTGTGTTGCAATGCCTGAATGTGTTGCTAGGGTGAGCTAAGGATAGGAGCTAAGCCTTGGCTCCACATTTTCTGGCTTTTTTCAGCTCATGTCAGCCCTTATTGTTATTTCCACATAGGGAGAGGAAGGTGTGATTAAGAGGAAGGATACTGTTGCTTTGCTAGACTGTTTCTTGGCAGTTGGTGGATTTTTGCTAAAAACTTTATCAGAATAAACCTCTTTCATGTAGTGGAAGCATTTTCATCTGGAGAAAAAGACATGCTGCAACTGAGCTGTTCCCCAACCCAACATTACACACAGCCCCCCTGTCAGCAGGGGCTTGATCCCTCTAACCTGTGGGAAAGGAAGACTGAAGGTAAATCTCTTTGAAATAACCTTTTAAGTCGAGTTTCAAGTACTTATAGGGAAATAAAACAAACTAGCAGGCAGACAGATGATTCACTCCCAGCTCTTAGCACTACCTCATTTTACCTTTCCTGGAAGTACAACCCACCCAACAATTTTTCTTATTTCCCTACTCTTCCTAACACCTATTAAATTGCAGATGCCTGTGTCCCCCAGTAAGAACTGAGAGATATATTATGAACAATTTTAAAGTCCACAGACCGTGCTTGTTATTTCTGGTAGACAACAGAAAAGGTTAGCAATTAATCACTGTCTGCTATCTGCACCTAAAAAGTGGCAATTATTGATAAATGTGTTCCCACTTCAAGCACGTTACTGAGAACTGGTGAGAAGTCTGGACTACTACAAAACCTGAAAACATTAACTGGTCAAATAGCTTTTGAGGCCAGAACACAAACACCAGCCTTGCTAATTGAAAAGATGACGTCACTGGACTGATTTATGAAAGGCACTGCTGATGTTTAGATTAGGAAAATTTACTTGAGATGGCCAAAGTAAACTCCGTGGCCTTTGTTTTGGATAGTTCAGTTTATGAAGCTGTCATTTAAAAGAGCCATTAGAAATAAACAGATATGTGGTGACAGAACCTGTGGAAGAGGCTGGGGTGGGGGGTGGTGGTGTTGGCACTGTTTTATTTTTAAACCCACATACAACTGGCCCAGCAGTGTTTCCTCCAGGCTCCCACTCCTGTCCCCTCTCAGAAGTGAAAAGTTTCCAATACAGCCTTCTGCCTAAAATACCATTAATGATAGCAGCATATGTTGTTTATGATACAGGTCTACTCAGTGTTCCAACAACTAAAAAGTAGGGAATATTCTATATTCCCAAGAGAAACAGGCTGAAAATACTCTCCCTGAGTCACAAATGTTGACTAGGCCACAATTCAGGTAGTTTCCAAGAATTCAAGCTGTGGATGAAATGATTTATAGTCCGAGCAGTGAATTAAAACATTTGGGATGCTTAGAATTATTACCAGTTTATGGACTTTAATTACAAGTAGTTTTCTTTTCTTAGCAATTTTATTTCTTTACTATCTAATATATTTGACATTTACTGCTTTTTCCTGGCTGAAGACTAGAACACAAGGATGTTTTAAGGCACTCTATCCCAAAACCTTGGAGCTTTCCTTGTGCAACAAGGACAGACACGCCCTCCTGTAGAGACTGCATTAAAACAATTTGCTTGAATACAAGCAACCAAGTGGCATCCATTCCCAAAAGAAACTGCAGAAACTCCTTCAAGATCTGACTGCCAGGCCCTGTGATGCACAGTGAACTCAATTTTTTTTCTGCATTTACACAGGCTTTACTTATTTAAGCAAACATGTGGAAAAGCTGCTGTCCAGCTGAATGGGGGCTGCTACAATCCACTAGTAATGCCAGTGGATCCCAAATATTTATTGGCTCAGCTGTTCAAGACACAGCAAGGGGGAGGGGAAAAAAAAAATCAAAAAATGCCTGATTGCTCACACAAATTATGGGCTGCAGGTAGAGTCACTGCTAAAGAGCATCCTGGAACAATTATATAAAGTTTTGGGTGAGATTGTGACAGAAGGATAAATATCCAGAAGAATACAGGACTAAAGTAGGTAGTAAATGTCACAGATGCCTTGTAATAAGGGAAAGAATAAAAAGGTGTAAGGGAAGAGTTGAAGGAGAACAGCTGTTTCCATCATTTCATGGGACAGCAGGAAGAAATTATCTAAATGTTGGTTTGGGAGCCAGAAGCTCTTGAATGTGGTGGGACCCAAAACCCCACCAGTCATGGCCAGAGTAAAAAGTAACTAGAAAGATTAACTGGATGCCTGTTAAGTATCACATAATTAGACCTAACCTAGGACAATCAATAAGGCATATCAAATTAATTTAAAGCCCCAGTCTTCCAGGTGCTGTACTCCTTAAAGTATGAGGTACCCCCAAAACAGTGTCACTTGCTGGTCACAAAAATGTCAAGTGTTTTCTGAAATCATTAAAAAACCGTTGCCATTTTGAATTTCCAAACATTTTCACCTGTCTTTGGTGGGTGCTCTCTTCAGGGAAAAGGGAGAAGGAATATTTGTGTAAGGGAAAGTTCCCACCTTATTATAAATGCAATCAGAAAAGCAAGCAGACCTCAAAATTCCCAGCTTTTATAACCAGGAGTAGAATTAAAATCAGCTCACAAGTAATTCCTGGGAATTTTAGATAAGTTAAGCATTAACTGCTGAGGGAAAAAGAGACTTATCCAAAAAGGATTGCTGTGTTTTCTACCCACTGAACCACAGTAGGGCAGACTCTACCCTGTAACCCATTAAAGTAACTCCAATTGGCTTCAGTGGTTTAAACTGAATTTTTAATCAATGAACCTATATTAATCTTTCAGTAAGCAGCTTTTCAAGGCCCAGTACAGTACAAGAAAGTTCATGCACACTACTTCAAATGAAAAGTAAGTGAAAAAGTTTAAACAAAGCCAAGCGAAAATCCCCCACGACTTCCTAAAAGCACAGTGTAAGGGAGGGGAAAAAAAAGGCAATTTCAAATATATAATCTTAATTTAAAAGCCACAAAAATAAATAGCAACACTGCCCCCCCCAAAAAAAACCAAACCTCAACCAGCCAACGAACAAACCAAGCCACAAAAAAAGAGAGAACAGAACAAAAAATCCCAGTGACATCTCAAAAGCCTCCCTCAGGGCCACAAGGAACTCTCTGCTGTTCCATTAGTAGTGAACTCCCAGTGCTCCTTCTCCACTGGCTCCAAACTCCAAACACAATGTGCATTTCCCTCCTCTAACTGGCCACCTGGATTTAAGGAACTGATAGAAATTTAAGACCTTTACCTTTTTCTCCAGGACAACTAAAACTGTTTAATATGTTAAAACTCAGCCTTTTGTTTGCTTTCTGGAGGGGGAAAGGGAAATTAATTAGGCATCTTCATTCAAAGAAAACAGTGCAATGCCATTATCTCTATTATTTACTCAAATAATTAGATATTTAAAAACAGTACACCAAATAATTGGCATCCATAATTATAGGAGTTGCTTATCTTGAAGAAATTGTAGTAATTTACATTAAAAAAGTAACCTCCCTCAACGAACTCCACCTTTTGATATTTCACCTTAGTTTTGACATAAGCTGAGTAGTAGCAGCAATGTTTTCCTGATTTTTACTTTTGCAAAAACTCCTTAAGATGATGGTTTTAAACCCCAGTATTATCTGTAAAAGATTGAAATACCTTACTATAAAATCTTTTTGTAGACATTTAATAGTTTCTGTCTCCAACAGAAAGACAGAAGCCCTTCTCCAGGCCTACTGAGCAAATCAGCAGAGTCAAGACTAAAACTTACTCTCCTAATGCTTTGAATTTAGGAAAGCCACTGTTAGAAGGGGACAGTTTAGGAAAAAAAGTCTCCTTTAGACATGCACGCTCACTCCCATCAAAAAAGCGCCAAACAGGATTCCATTAAACTTTCCAAAAAAACCTTTTGGAGTGAGAATATGGAAACATTTCAATTGCCTGCAAGTTCACAGCTCCTGTTTTCACATACTTCTAACAACAAAACTCCATTACATAACTGCAATGCTGCTCTTGCCATAGGAAAGCTTTCAGATGATTCCACGTTGCATGTGGCAGGTCATGCCCTGGCTGGAGCAAACAGAGGCAGCTCCAGCAGAGCTGTGCCTCAGCTGACAGCAAATGATAATCCACTTCCATGTCCCTCAAAAGCTTTCACAGTAATCACAGAAACACTGCACTTGTGCCTGCTCCAGTCTGACAAACTTGAGCTATTTCACAAGATTTTCCTCAGTTTAGCAAAGAAAAAAAAAAAAAAAAAAAAATCTTTCTACTTGGTTGACTACAACCAATACCCTAAATCACAAAGCAATTGGTGTCAATGGATGCTGTGGTACAGCTGCACCCATTTAAAAGAACAGCTGCTCAAGAAATAAAAGCACATTCTTTTCATCCAGCCACAAAACTTTCAGAAACTTGAGTGACAAATCTGCCTAAGTGGATATTTATTAGCAACACTAAGGGCTCCTCCTTAGATCCCCAGTGTTTTGTTCCAAGCCCAAATCTTCTCTCAGCGTAAAATTACTCATTTTTTGTGACTCTCCTGGCTTCTACGAGCAGCTGCTGTTGCCAAACATTAATAATGATTATTTGTCTTCAGATTCATCATATATTCAGTGTTGCCCATACACATGAGGGTGCTCTTATGAGGCCCCCCAGTACCAGCTGCTCTTTATAGCTGTTCCTGTGCCCACCTGGAGCCCCCCCAGCAAGGCCCAGCTTTACTGCAGGCATCTGGGTTTGTGGCAAAGGAGGAGGTCTCACTTTTTCCCATGGCCTCTGTGTCATATCCTGTTTCTCAGAGTCCTCCCATTCCCCTAAACATGACTTATCTCTCCAGCACTTCTTTCTCAGACTCCAGGCTGACTATCCTGCTGACAGTGGAGCAGCCTGGATGCCAGCTCTGCATGTAATTGTATAAAGATTTCAAACCATGCTCCGCTGTTTCCTGGCCTTTGGTGATTCTAAGAAATAAAAACTTCAGAATCTGAGGTTTGTGAAATGTTTTGGAATGCAGGATAGGAGTATTATGCAGAAGTACTGTTTGTATTTATTTGGTTTAACAGAATTTAGTTCAAATAAACCTTGTAAGTGACAGAAGTAAGGAAGCATTTGTTTGCAAGACTACACTCTAAAATGGCTAAAGTGTGTTAGCAGATTAGAAAGTTAAAGATGTGCACAAGCACAAGCCAAGATCAAATTCTGCTGTCCTTAACCAAGCAAGATGACCCTAAAGCTACTGGAGCCCTAAGGCAGTTTACAGGAGGAGGAAACTGGATCTTTAACATGTTGGTGTATGGCAAGGGTACAATAATCACCCCCTACAGAGCTACTCACATCTGGCTCTGAGGACAGATGTTACAGCAGTACCCGAGGTGGGCTGAGATTTGGTGGGTTTGGTTTGTTCCTTTTGGTGGCTTCTTTCCTTCCCTGGAAATTATCCAGGGACAGCATATGGAAAACAGGACACAACAAAAAGGAAGGAGTGTTCCTGAGAAAAGTACTCTCAACAGATCTCTGCATGGGTCAGGAAATGGACAACTGACCCCTGCTCGGGAAAGATTTTATCAATGAAGAGCTTTTTGGTTTTACAGTCAACGTCACTGCAGAAGACAACACAGCTTATCATATCTGCTGCATTTTTTCTCAATTTTACACAAGAGATTTAAAAAACTGCTATGGAAATGCTGGCCTTTAATGTACAAAATCCTTTTAAGGAGGATCACAGAGCAGGGGTGAGTATCTGGTAAGAAGTTCCATCTGCTGAAGCCAGTGCTTCAAGCAGCTTCCTCCGTGCAACCTGAAGCCTTTTCCAAACGCACACTTTGCTCTGCTAGCCAAAAAATAAATACAAGATGTGCTCACATTTGGCCCCAAATGAAAGCCTAGAAATTATTATGGGTTCTAGTGAATATCAGTAAAAACAATATTTTTCTCTCTTAACAATCCTCCTCCAAACACCTCTAAGGAACAAAGGCTAGGACAAAAATTGCCTCAGTGCTTACCCAGAAACACACAGCAATAAATTCTCTATAAGCCTGCAAAAATTAGGTGATCAAGTAGTCCCACAAGAGGGGAACCCAAAAGCACCACTTGGTGAAGTCCTGGAAGGGAGAAGATAAAGCAGGGGAGGGGAGCACAAGTGACCAAAACCAGGGCTCAAGGCCAGTTGTGAGGTCAATTCTGTTCTCATGTATGTAGGCACACATCATTCCTTTATAAAATGGACTGCTGCATTTACAGAGCAGAGCAGCAGTAGCCAGCTTTAAGAGATTCACTCATAAATTTGGCAGAATACACACACAAATTCAATGTTATACAGAGCCCTTTCTGGACTCAAAGGTGAAGGGAACAACTTGTTTTCAGCTGCCTCTGAACTGCACAGACACCACAGAGAATAATGGTTACATATTTTCCTATTCTGAGCCCACAGTAGAAGGTGTTGGCTACAAATCTAAGGCTCAGGTTATTGAGCTCCCTTCAAATATTCCCCTCATTTAGACCACAGACCTCAGAAATGGGTCTCACTTTTCTTTCCCTCCTTTTTGAAAACCTAAGGCTGTAATTCAGACGTGCAAATGTAAGAACTAGTTAAATTTTAAAGCATCTTCATACCAGAAGGTACCAGAAGAGGTTTCCAAACTGCTTTTCCAACAGACGTAACTATCCACTTTTAGAAGCAAACCACTTCCACAGTGCTCCAGGTACAGAGGAAGGAGCTGAACCCACATTTTTTCGACAGGATGATCTGATGCAGTGCAAGTGTTGAATAAAAACCCCAAGCAACCATACAAACTGGGCTGTCTCGAGCCCACACAAGTCCTCTTGCATCTTTAAATTGCCATGGCTACTTCTCCAACCTCTTTGGGGGCTCTTTAAAATACACACAGATCCACTCCAAATTCATTTGCTATCTTTGCTATTTAAATGAACTCCACTTCCCTAATGCAAACCCCACAATTTACAACTGAAGTGCTGAGAACAGAGACAGGAGAGATGAGCATCATATATATTCAGCACCAACTGGTTACCTAACTTCATTCCTCAAAGGAAGAACCTACAGGCAGGCAAAACAAAGCAGTTAAGAAGTAAACAGTAAAATGTATGATGCATTCAACTTTATCTTACTCTTTGAGTCAGTGAACAGACACAAACCATTACTGTCACTGGCCTGTGTATGAAATTTTTGTCTTCTCTAACAGCTCTAGGATAAAATCATCTAAGGAAACACCACTTTTTAAAAAATACTTTTCTACACCACAGTTCTGCATAGGTAGAACTTGGATCAGTCATCCCTAGCAGTATAAAAAGGCTGTGGACCCTTATCACCATCCCAACTTTATCCAACACGTGCTTTACAAGCAGCCCTAGCAACACCCCGATGCTTTAAAATCCCCAGTTCCAATGACACTGGATCAACAGCACGTTTGGACCAGTCCACGAGCCATTTGAAAACCCTTAGGGAAGATTTCCCAGCTCTTTGTTACACTCCCACGGGCTGTGGGGGTAGTTCAAATTCAGCCTTCAAGGGGGCTCTGCGGAGCCTGGCGCGCGGTCTGTCCCTGTCTGGAGAGAGGCACGCAGCCCCAGCCTGCACCAGCCCATTCGTGCATCCCAAGCACAGCACAGCCAGCTGCCTTTTTATTTTTTTTTTTTTTTTGGTGCCACTCTACAGCAGGGCTGACTTTGTAATGGGTCTACCAAAATAAAAGCCAGAAGCTGTTAGTCACGTTGAAGACCACCAGTGTGTCCCCGTTTGAGACCGTGTTCTCCATTATTCCTGCTACTCAACATGCTTTCCCTTTGCCCTGAGACATTCTTTCCATTGAATTTGCAACAGAATGAACATAAAACAAACATTAAAAAAAAAGCCATTACTCTGAAATAATAAGAAACAGACAAAGCCATAGCAATTCCTGTTGGCATAGGACAAATTGGTGGAATTTAACACATAGCCTGATGAGTACCTCCCACCAAAGGATCAGCCATAGACAGATGAGAAGATCAGGAGTAGCCACTGCCAAATAAAAATTCTTATTGATGCTAGGAAGTAATCCAGTTTCAAGGAAAGTTCCAAGGGAACACTAAAAGCATTGCAATGCTAGCAGAGTTCCATGCTTTTTCAGTAAGTCAGGAATTAGAAACTTGTTTGGTTTATGAAGAGGAATGCATAACACGCTTGACCATGACAGGGAAGAATTGGAACAGATCACACCACGTGTCCTTTCCAGACCTAAGATTTTGAACATGACTGGATACTGAAAGCAAGATGATCCAGATGGTTATTTGTTAGCCTGTTTTCCTGCCCTTGTGATTCCCTCTTTCCTTCCTAATCAAGTGTATGTTCAGCTTCCAAAGCACTTTCAATCTCAAATGAAACATGGTCTCAGTACATTATTTCAGAGTGCTAAGCTTGATCTAAATTGTAGTTGAAACGGGATAATATTTTAAGTGATCAATTAATCTGGTCAGCATCCTGAAATGCCCAATTATATGGTTAACATAGGCATGCTGAGAGCTTGAAAGCTGAGATAAATGAGTAATGACATTCTCTGGCTTCGTGGTTCAGTAAAAATGAAGAAGGGAAGTAGGGGGAGCAGAAATCATCTTAGGCCAAGAAATGGCAACATTTCAAAGTAACCCCAAGAGCAGGTTCTTCTCAAAATAAAGCTTTATGTCATTTTTGGCTAGCATATATTTCTATTAATCTTTAAAAAGTGAAACATAATTTAACATTCAAGCACAAGTGACAAACTCTGTTTTGAAATAAGGTCTGACAAATTCTTTACCTAGCTCATTTGGTATTTCTAGAGTTCATCCTATAGTTGCCTTGAATTCCTTGGCTGAAAATACACAAATCATGTTAGTCCTCTTCATTTTCTTAACTATTTGTGACGGGGTGACAGAAGGGACATGCTACTCCACTACCCACACTTTTCTTTGCACAAGTCAGCAAATGCTACGAAGATTGCCACTGAAGATTGCCTTAAAGACTTCACTCCCAGCTGATGCCACCATACAAAACCCAGGGGAACGTGAAAACACAGCTTATCCTGAGTCCAAAACGACTGCTCTCAAAAGTGCTGCACAGTGAAACTACTGAGAGGGAAGCTCAAAAAAAAACCCCACATGAATCTTTAATTAAAATATTTTATAAACCTACAGAAAACTGAGGTAGGAAGGGACCTTTGGAGTTCATGTGGTCCAACTCCACCCAAAGCACAGCCAACTTAGTAACTTCATGTTTCTCATACTTTTTCAAAGAGACAACAAGAATAAGCACAACCACAACGACTTAGAAAGGGATGTCAGAAGTCCTCGTGACTTAGATAAAATCAGAGTGTGCAAGTCAACCCAATTAAACAAACAAAAAAAAGGAATAAAATGCAAGCCCCCATAATGCCCCCTAGTGCTTTCTAGGTTACATGCTATTGATTTAACACTCTCCCTTTAAAAAAACACACTTAAGTCCAAGAGGAGGCATGATATGAAACCTAGACAGGAATGAGATGGTGGCAGATGAATGAAGGCACTTCAAAACTAGTCTTTTCTCTCAGTGTATTTTTTTCTTTCCACTGGTGTCCAAAATGCAGACACTTTACACCATTCTTTGGCAACTGATAAACAAAAAAAAGGGAATTTCTTTAAACGCTAAGTTGCTCCCTAAGCCCTAAAATTTGGATGTAGTTCTCAAGAATCTGTATCTTACCTTTCCAACACTTTTGCTTTTCTCTCTCTTAAAAAAAAAGAAAAATACAAATAAACCCCCCAAAATCCAGCAAATCCTAAACATTATTTTTTTTCCTTGTAAAACCCAGACCACCATCGTTGAGAGAGGCCAAGAAGCTCACACCTAACATGATAAATTTATCTGTACATTTCAATGTCCACCAAGGTACAAACAGGCTGAGATCTGAGATGCACAAACCTGGGCTTTTGTCAGGGCACCCATGAGAAAATCCCTGTCCTCCTGTGTGACCTCTGACAGGAATCCCAAGTGCAATCCTTTCATACAAGTTGAGCTGAGTAAGCATGAGGACAAGGTTAAGTCAGACAGCTGAAACTCTTCTATAATCAGGAGAGAGTGACAGGAAACTCCTGAAGGTAATTCACATTGGTGTAAAACAAGGAGAGGAAAAGGAAGTGGAGGACAGTAATGAAAGGTTTCTGAATAGGATTTAGGAAAATAGCATGACACCTGATTTTCTTTGAAGCCTTCTAAGCCCTTTAAAAGCAATACTATTAAAACACAAATATATTGAAGGAACCCTGAGAACAAAGATAACATAGCCCTTGAGAAATGGTAAGGCTAGAGCTCAAGAATTATTCTGAGTAATTATCTGTCAGATGAGATATGTACATATATTTGACCAAAACCAAACAAACAATACTCACTATATAGTTCCATATTCTGTGCAGCTTGAGACTGTATTGTTAAATATTTATCCCCAGTGCAATTAATTTTAGATACTGGAGGAAAAAATCCACTGCCTTTGAATGTGAATGGCAGCAGGGTGCACTTAACACTATTTCTCCTTTTCAAACTTATCTTTACACTTGACTTCAAAATGTAGAATGGGAGCATAATACCCCATTCATTGCTAACAGCACTATGAATGAAAGGCTCTCTGAACATCTGTTCAGTGATATTTAATGCATGGTCTAATAAGCACTGGCATTCCCTGCTCACAGATTTGTAGGAATTACATATGGGCTGCAGTTCTGTTGACAGATCCCTGCTCTTCTGGAAAGGCTCTGCCCAGTCCTCGAGGCTTTGGTTTCATTCCTTAGGGACATCACCATATGCCTGCAGCTCTGGCTAGTTACACCGAGCCAGGTCTGATCATGGCACTGGATACACATTGCCTAAACACCCCGGAGCATCAAAAGCCTCTTCCCAAATTAGCTGTTGCTAGGAGAAGGGAATGACAGAGAAACACAGGAAGCAGAAACAATGTAGGGTTTTTTTTTTTAATAAGGCATTATCATAAAGTTTACATAGTCATGTCCACAGTCTCTTCCCAGCCCTTTAACTCATAGAAGAGTTAAAGCAGCAACCACAGAAAACAGCAAGGAAGTTGAGAAATTATTTTCCTTATTATAATAATGGGGCATAAAAAGCAAACACCTTGATTTTTTTTTTTTACAGTTCTGGGCTTGGAAATGCAAAGCACGTAAGTTAATTCTGATTTGCACATGAAAGAACACTCACTCCCTATTTAATCTTTTAAAATCCAGTAGGGAAAGTAATTTTACTTCAGGGTAGTAGAAGGACAAGCAATAGAGAAAACTTTCCAAGGCTTATTCCTTGCATTTGAATATTCATGGAGACGAAAAGATCTGAAATTTGTGCAACATTAGTCACACTGAAGAGGTCCAACATAATGACAATGCAAGAGCTAACACAACATCTGCGTGGAAAGAAACCTGACCCAGCGTAAGTAATATCTTTCTTGGTTTGTAAAGCTCCCTGTGGACTTCATCCAACATACTTTGTGGATCTGCTCTCTCTCTATTCCCCTGCTGCAAACTTGCACTCATCTCGAGCTGGCTGCCTTCTCAGCTCTCTGCATAACCTCAGTGCTGCTTCTGCTCCAGCCAACTCCTCTGCAGCTCCACACCTGCACAGCTTTTCTCCTCCCTCATCCTTCCCCTCTCCATTTCATGAATGGCATTACACAGCCCAGCAGTGCTGAAACACAACTCAAACCAAAAAAAAGAGAAAAACTTTGGTGAAAGTAAAGCCACTGGAAACAATGTGGTATTATCCAGCATACATGATGATGGAACAGGAAAAGCAGCAGGATGAAAGTGATGCCTCAGGTTTCAGCTTTTGTATTTTTCAGATTCTGTGCTGCTTTAGTGTGTAGTTCTGAGCTTCATATTGGGGAATAGCAGCTCTCTTCACAGAGTAGCCAGACAAAACAATTCCTTCCCTAGCTGGGGACCAAGGACAACTGATCCAAATCTCAGGCCCAAGAGCATGAACAACGTGGACTGAAGAGAGAAAAACAAGAAGGATGGGACTTTATAACCTAAAGCTATAATTGGACAATTAACTCCAATATGCAAATGGACCAGAACTTATAAAAGTGAGAGACCTCATGACTGTTTGTCCATTTTGTGACCATTTTGGGTCCATCCTGGGTGCAGCCCTGGCTGGGCTCTTGTACTGCCCAAGGTGTATCCACTGAGGATATCCTTTTAATAAATCCCTGCTTTATTCTCTAACTCTGTCCAGCCTCTGTTCCAGGTCAGCCTTCACAGGGCATCAAAAGCAGGAGTGCATGGAACTTTCAGGGGGAGGAAAAGCTGAGGAATGAGCCAGCTCAAAGTCCTTACCAGGCACAGAGGCTGCTGCACTAACCCACACTGCTCACTGCTTGTTATCCTGCTTGGCTCTTTGCCAGGAAAGACCCTCAGAAACTTTCACTGGATAAACACATCATTTAAATATCAGAAAACTCTTCTGTGTACCTAATACAAGTGATTTTTGGGTGGTGACTGGCTGCTTGAACAGCCCACGTACGAAGCCATCCCGCTCCTTGCCCCGATTCCCAAATGTCATGACTGTCACCTGGCACCTCTGCCACCCGTATTTGCTGCTCCCTGACTAAATGCAGATCAATTATTGAGCACCACACGGGCCATGGAGAGCAACCTGCCTTCCTAAGGGACGTAACAGCCCTGGAGAACATGAAATAATGCACTGAAATATGGTGATGTGACAGTGGGGAAGAACAAGCTGTGAAAGTGAGGGGTGTAAAGACAACTCGGCAAAGAGCTGAGGAGCCCAGCTGAGATATCAGACCCTGTACATGTACTGACCTTGAACATGACAAACAGAAAAGTCATGGAAAATGTTGGTTAACGTCCCCCCACCTCTGGCTACTTGGAGAAGATCTGTATTTCCCTGCTGTCAATATGCTTTGCACTAGACAGCGTAACAGAATAATAAAAATGTGCCTTCCAGAAAATGTTTAGATTAGGAAATACTTCAGACAGGCAACCTTGGTAAGAACAGTAGATTTTTACAAATTAGGTTTGAATTCACAAAACTCACACCAATGAATTAAATTGTAGCCCTTGGTTTACTCCAGGCCACCAGGCATGGAAAGTATGGCAGAAACCCTAAATATTTGGTCCCTGGGCCCGGCACATTTTGTAAGCAGCAGACATTTCCATAAACCTGTTAACCTCTTGAGACAAAGGGTCCCTTATGGCATGTAGGAAGCCTTTCCAATCTGTATTTTTTCCTTCAAATTAAATTTTAAAAGAACTCAGAAAATGAAAGAAAAGTGATATAGCAGCCTTTTCCCATTACCCTTGGTGGTGATCAGGACACATTAAAAGATGTTTTGCTTCTCAGAGGTTGAGCAACGGGATGCCTTACAAGGATAGGGAAATATCAAGTCATTCATATCTAAAAGGCCAAAATAAATTCCACAGTTGCAGCAGTAAAATCTAAGAAATTGAAAAATACAAACATTTGCTGAATATTTCAAACAAAGGAAATGGAAAAAAAAATCAAATTAAAATACACTCTGGAAAGCAAATGGTAACAGCAACAATCCAAATACTAGATGGAACATTTTAATATTATTCAGCCTATTCCAACTGCTACCACTACATTTAAACATGTTTTTTAGACTATCTACAACTTCACGTTGATTTTCCCCTACAAAACACGTCTTGCTCGTGTCAAGATCCTAAGTTTCAGACAAAAGAGAGAGAAGTGGTGTTTTTTAAAAACAGAAGAGAAACACAAAAGAAACACTCCCATACCACTTTTAACATGAACAACAAAGATATTCAGCAATCACTTAAAGGCTTTACCTTCAACCATCTGTGACTTAACTGTTATTATTCTTTAGTCATATATCACTTATTGCTACATGCTGCGAGGAGTAGGGGAGGAGGGCTGGGGGAAAGGCACTTAATGACAGCGAGCAGAGTACTTGCTAATTTAAATGACTCCCAGAAATGTCCTTATCTACTGAACAAACATCCCAGTGTTTTAATTAAGCCAAGCAGACAGAGATCAAATGACCACATATACAGCAATTCATGAGTAACTCTCAGCAGTGCAAGATGCACTTTTGTTCCTGGGGCCAGGCTAGCCTTTGAGTCATTTTTCCCTCCTTTAAGTTAGAATACACAGGGGAAAACATTCTGGACAGTAAGTTGCATGGAGGTTCCTTAACCCACTTTGTTACTTCCTCTGCAATTAAATGTTTCTAGCATTCAGCTGAGAAGATAAATCACTAGTAAAACTCGGTTTTGTTTGCTTTTTAAATCTGCTGCTAGGGAAGTAGAGCACAGAGTAGTAGACATTGCAAAGATTTATCCAGAATTACCAACAACTGCTCAAGAGAAAGGGTTAAGAGCACAGGAATCAATGCTTTGGCAGGAAGCTGCAGACCAGACTGAGCTGCAGGGGTGTCCCTGACACGGATCTGCACAACCACAAATTGCACAATGCCTTTGAACACACACCATCAGGCTCTTGTAGAAGAGGAGTCACACTGGTTTGTTTGCTCAGCATCTGTCTCTGCTCCACATCCAGTGCTAGAAGCACACACAAGTGCAAAAGGCAAGGCTCAGACGGGCCATCAAACAGCTTTATCATAGCTGATATTACTCCTAGTGATTTAAGAGAAAAGGTTTATCTCCAGAGAGCACAAAAGGAATAACACATCCTTGGTCACAACCTCTCCCAACACCTGGAGTCCCAAGTCAAACTGAGTCAACCAGCAATGCATTACCAAATATAAATGTAGGAGAGTGCATCTTAAACCAAATATTTCTCCATGTTATGGAAATCCAAATTAACAGGCATTCTGAAACATGAGCAGAGAGCTGAAGGTGAAACGAGGCTGCATCAAGATCGCAGTCATGCAAAAGTGGAGCAATGCTTTTAAATGACTGAATAAGGAAATGTCACAACAACTCTAGTCATAAAAAAATCTTTTTTTCACATAACCTTCCAAGTGATCTGTTCTTCATAATGAAGAGGAATGGAAGAATTTTCCACTGCAGAAGATTCTGTGAACATACTTCAGAAATTGACTTCAGCAAGAAACCAGGACAGGATAGACAGGTTCTTCCTTTCACTATTTGATAGCATAGTTCTTTCCTCTTCAAAGCAGCAAACACAATTTTCCAAAACTGCTCTGTTACATCACAAAACCATTCTGGAATACTTTGTTTCTTAGATATGGGTCTGCTCTCCCACATCAGCATAACAATTTCAGTTGAAACCAGCGCAGACACCCTTTAGCAAATGTATGCCCTACAGTTGTCTTTACCTTATCACCAGTCATATAAATAACTGAGGCTTTTATTTCCAAACAGATTTTAAATACTTCAATGAGTCAATCAAAAATGTATAGGAAAATGTTCACTATATATAGACCAATTTAAAACCCACAGCTCTACACAAATTTCACTGTGAATACTTCAAAAGCATCAAAATGCTGTAGAAGCAGTAGTCTGTGTACATCCAAAGAAGACGATAAAAAGGAGCCCAAAAATTACAGAATTATCTGGAAAATCGAGACTGGTGACTCATTAAGATAATTCATTCCCAAATTTTAAAATTTGGGATCAAGAATAAGGACCCAAGCTCTTGGCACTAAAGTCTAGGATTGCATAAAATTTCAGAAGGGGAACAGACCTCAGCCACAAACACAACACACATGGACACTGCACAGTTTTTTCTGAGTCTGTAAACTGAGGTTAATATGCAAAAGAGCTGTTAAATATTCACTCTGGTGTTGTCTCTCATTTTGTAGTGGCCCTTGATTTAAATTCATCTGTCCTTTTTTTTCACCTCCTAGACTCATGTGCTCATATATTCCCCATTCTCAAGAATTCAAGAGAAAAAATCAAGAACGAATGTAATTATGAAAATCCCCCAGAGCTGCACATGAAACTTTTTTTCATGCAAGAGACACAAATTATTATCTTTTAAAGTCTGAAACCAAAAAGATTGTTTCACTCCCTTTCCTCATAAGTATTTAGTAGTCTTAAATTAGCATTATTTTCAAAATAATGTTTAACTAAAGGATTTTAGGCAGAAGAAAATGAGCATTTTAAACCTCACGTAGAAACTTTACATGTCATTCTCATAATGCCTTTTGCCATTTGACTATAACACTTATTTCTCAGCCATTTTAACCCTTCATCTCTCAGTCATCATCATTAAAAGACAGGTTGCTATGGGGAAAAGAGGGTAATGGATTATATACCTTGATAGCACCCCTGCAGTGTAAAGGACAAATCAGCAACCAGGCAAGATAAGCACGGGAGAAAGCTTGGAGATAACTCTGGGCAGGAAAAATCTCAGATAGTCAGCAGAAGGCACTAGGAAAAGGGTAGAATGATCACTTGGTAGAAAAAGAGAAAGGAAGTAGAGCTTTTCTGGGTAAGGAAAACACAAGACATGACAGCGTCAGGGAGTCCAGCAGGTTCTAGAATCTCACATGCAAAGCAGGCATTTATGATGGGGAAGATTCACCTGTGGGGACTAAAGAGAAAGCCACAGAAATGATGACTCTTCTCAGTATTTTAACGGTGAAGATACACACAGCACTAAACATGAAGAGTTAGAAAGATCCTGGGAAGACACCAGCAAGACCCAAACTCCTTAAGGGTAACAGGTCCTTGAGACAAAACTGTAACACAGACACCCGAGGCGTGCCAGGAACAAGCGCTTTGTGGAGAGCCCAGTAACACCTGCAGAGATACCTAGAAACACTTCAGCATCCCTGGGAACCTCATCCTAAACATCTTGCCAAACCAAAGCCTTGCTAGGGCTCAAACAAACCTGATTTCCCCCAGCAGTGCTCTGCAGAAACTGAGAGTGAAGACACAAGCGCATTCCTCTTAAAAATTTTGAGGGAAAAGAACCAATCATTAGTTTCTGGTGTAGTATTCATGCCTCTCCCTCCTCATTCTCCCTCTCCAGTCTGTACCTAAGAGGCTTTTAAAATATTTTTCTCCATGAAAACAGAAGATCTATGCTGTTATGAGCCAGATGTGATGAAAAAGGAAGCAGAGGCTTTGCTGTTTTTGTGAAGGTAACGCGTTCCATGAAAACAAGTGCAAGCGTTAAACTGCACTGTAAGCTTGCAAACCTGCCATGACACTGCCCCTCCCTCAGCCTTGGGATGCACGAAGCACAGTCCTTCCAGGGCACAGAATGATCCAGTCCCAGCCAAATCAAACTTTGCAGAGCCAAAAGCTCCCGATTTATATTCTAAACTCTGTGTCAAGATTTTACAGCGTAACTCCCGGGGTCAGAACAGAAGCTGGAACGCTTCATTTTGGCGTCCCAAAGACAAGATAATTTTATTTCCCCCGCCACCTTAACACACACCTAGTTTTGATTGTTTCTATGCACCTTCTTTTCTAAACTGGACTCTACTGGAACTTGGTTCATCAAATGTGGGAAGTGCCACGAAGGAGAGGGAAGAGCATAATTTCTGTGAGGAAGGGGTCACTTAGCTCTCTAGAGAGGGAAGGGTACAGGACTTACATAAATTGCCTGCTCACTACAAATAGCTTTGAAGAGATCTGCAAATGCCATATAATTCCACTAACAACCTTTCATATCACCACCTTAGCTTTGGACCTGACTTGGAACCTCCTAAAATTCCAATCAACTGAATGAATTCCTGATTGCCGCGAGGAGAACTGAAGTTTATTTGCTTTTATGGAGTAGGATTCTTTTTGTCTTTGTTTTCACTAAGCTAAATAGGTGCATCAGTGCCTTGTAACTGTGCTTTCCAAATTTCACTCCTCTGTCTTACGATGTGAGATGGATCACTTTGTGTATGTAGCACTTCTCTCTGATGAACAAGTCAGCTGGCATCAGCCTGGTCAGCAAAGGCACCCCTTACTAAGGCCAACTCATCTCGTGAAAACCTGAACCAAAAATGAGCTTCACTGAGTGGTTCTGATTAGGAGGAAGATAAAAAAAAGGAAAAGAAAGGCAAGGGAGCAGCAACAACTCATCCTTCACATCATTCCTCCACAGAACAGGCAATTTTCAGAGTAATTTGTGTACAAACAGCTACAAGGACAGGAAAAACAAGCCCACCCTGGCCCTCTGACATCCAGGTTGGTGTCTGCTAAGAACAGAGTGCAGTTTTCAAAGGCTGCATTGCATAACAGCACAGGGCTCAGCACTGGACAGAAGGGTGGGACTGGGAGCTTACAGGGAGTATTTGGACATAATTTGAGAAAACAAATTTTCAAACATGCCTTTTAAAGAGGCTTCCAAACTTTATCAGCCCCTGGAGCAGCCGTTGTTTTATCCAGCCTAAACCAGAACGACTTACTAATTGCATTTTATCTTTTTTTTTTTTTTTTTTTCCCTGGGAAGCAAGCAGATCAGTCTGGCACACTGATTCGTGGTGTTACTACACTGGCTTTCCTCAGCTGGAACATTCCTTCTGCATCCCATGAAGGCCTATTAAAATAAGCAAATCACGAGAACCATCTGTGCTCTGCAGACAGGAGGGAATGGGGACCTGCACTGGGTTTCCTTCTTGCTGCACAGGGTTGGCCCCTTCCTGCCTGTGAGACCAGCCTGTGTTATGCTGAGAACTACATCCCACATAGAACATTTTGTCTGTTCAGTTAAACTTTCTGTGGCAAAGGAAGAAGAACTAGACCTAGGGGCCACATGGGACAAAAGACAGCATAACAGTATGCTGGGAGAAAGGAACATCAACTTCCTCTTCCCAACAAAACCTTCATCAGTTGGGGTTTTTTATTTCACATTATCTTCTTCCACTTGAGCTGACATCCTTCCTTAAGCCTAAAAGCTACTATTTGCTAATGAATAGACATATATATTAAAAAATAACTTTGTCGCTAGTCATATGAGAGAAAAGTTGCATTTTCCATGAAAATTCACTCCTTACAAGAGTGCCTGCTTTCAGTTTTTTGTTAAAATAACATTGTACTGAATTTTCACTCACACCAGCAGAATATTTGTCTGCCCTGGGAGCAAAGTGATTTACTCCTCCACTAGCATCAAAGCAGAGGAAGGGTAGGATGCAATTAAGCAATTAAGCACACAATGAGGTGATGTGCTATACACCCTTACATGAAAGTGAGTGAAAATGGAAAAGAATAGGCACTTATAAAAGTGTCTGTTAAGAGCAGTATGTTTTTGCTTTGAGACAGGCATCTAATCCTCTGGTTCAGGAGGAAACACTACTTGTCATCAAAGGAAGTTATTGTTTCCAGTTAATTAATGACTCTAACATGCCTTGGGATCTTGGAATGTAACTATCATTGCTGTCACATGACACTGAGGTCTCTCCAATCTGTTAAATATTTCTATTAACGTGGATAGCCCAAGTGTGTTGTGATGTTTACTTTGAGCATACCCTAAACCATTTCACAATCTTCCTCCAATCCTGCAAAATACGGTTTGAAAAATCTGCAAAAACAGCTATAAAAATATCAACCCTTCTTGATCCTCAAATAAAAGATCCACATTCTACAAATGTTTTTACAATGCCTCCTTACTGCAAACAGTTGCTGACTTAATGGAGCAATGTGCTGCACATGCAATAGTCTTTACAAATTTGGGACGTGAAGGGGTCCCAGCCAATTAATTCCTTTCTGTATTAAAAGACAGGCAGTGAAGATCAACATTTTTTACTTAAGACAAAACAACATCACAGAACATACCATTTTTTTTCTGGTAGGAATGTGGAAATCACAGGAGAAGAGTACATGTTTTATGCTGCAATCCTTTCCTAACAGACATACAGACTGCCTCATCGACCTCTAAAATTTCAGGTTTTCTTTGATAATCATCCTTCTCTACCTCAGGGTTTGTAAATGGGGTTTATAACCTCTCCTTTAAGAGCAAAGGGAGCTTAAACCAAAATAAAACAATGTTTGTCATTGCTAAGTGGTGCAAGAAACAGAAATATAACTTATGGCAACCAAAAAGATGAACTCAATCAATAGATACCTACAGAGTGTATATGGGAAACACTCTAATTTGGAGATGCAGAAAAATCATGCCAAGGGTTTAGGAAATTAAGGAAAACAACATATCTCTGTTCACACATACAGAAAACTTCTCTCGTGCCTCACGCATTTGCCAACAGAACAAATTGAAATTTGATTGCTAGAACCACACAGCAGTAAAGAGCACCCTAGTCAGAACCAGCATAAAACCACAAATAAAAACCAGTCCTTTGCCAAAGGCTGCCTGAAACCAGGAGGAGGCTAAACCTTTTTATACTGCAAAGATGAAAAAGGACAAGTTCTGTTGTGGTTGTCAGAGTGGAGCACGTTTCACAGCCAGGCACAGAGCTGCCCTTGCAGAGCTCCCCAGCCCCTGTGAACAGGCTGGGCTCCTCACTGCAGCCCTGCACAGCTCCTGGCACAGCTGGAGCCCTGCTGCCAAAGACACATCCCAAGCAACACCCCTGTCAGGAACAGAACAGAAAGGAGCAGCTCTAAGGAAAAGCTGCTCTCCCTTCTGCACCTTGTGGTTGTAGAATGCAGAATAGTTACCAAGATGGATGGCTACAAGGTTAGAATCCCAGAATCCCTGGGTTGGAAGAGACCTCCAAGATCATCGAGTCCAGCCCAGCCCCAACACCCCAACCAAACCCTGGCCCCAGTGCCACATCCAGTGTGTTCTTACCCACACCCAGGGATGGTGACTGCAGCACCTCCCCGGGCAGAGCATCCCAGGGCTTTATCTCCCTTTCTGTACAAAACTCTTTCCAATACCCAGCCTGGATTTCCCTTGGGGCAGCTCAAGGCTGTGTCCTCTGGTTCTGTCAGTGCTGCCTGGAGACAGAGACCAACCCCCCTGAGCACAGCCACCTTTCAGGGAGCTGCAGAGAGTGATGGGGTCACCTCTGAGTCTCCTTTTCTTCAGAAATTAATTTAACTCTTCAAAGTAGCAAGATATATCCACCACCTACAACAAAAGCACATGTACACAACCTAATTAAAAAAGCAACAGGGTAATGAGGATGTCAAAAAGCAGTCCTGGAACACAGTGCTGTCACCAAACCCTTATTGTAACTATATAAAAAAGCACATTATAAATAGGCAATCTAAAGGCTTGACCTTCTTTCAATTCAGTGTTCAGCTTTGTCTCTCTCATTCAATTGCTTGTATTTCTTAAGGACACCATACATTCAACACAGGGATAGTTACACAGGCTTGTGATGTCAATATTCTGTCTCTGCTGGAGTATATATATATACCTATCAACTGAGTCATGAAGAATTGGTACTGAAAGACCCATTCTGTTCACTTTCATGAAGAACACTGTGGTAAAGCTTGCATAAACTAACTAATTTTCTGCTTACTGGCACGAAAATTGACTTCTTTTAAATATCTGCCCTAAGACAAAAATTACTGCCAAAATCCAAGAAAGCACAGTGACTTTAAAATGTACTTCAAAAAATCTAGTTGAATTTAGCTCTCCAAAATACCTTCTAGCTCTACAATAGACATTTTTTAGGTACATTTCTTATTTCTTAGGTTTTCCTAAAGGTGAACTGCTACAAGCTTGCTTAGTTAGCAGGCACTGATGTAGAAGTCCCAATATTTATAGCAAAGGCATAAAATGAAGAACAGTACTTCTGACTCTTAGGAAATTGTATTTTAACCAGACTAGTAAGTCAAAAGCTACAACAACGAGCTGCTGATGTCTACTTCCATAAAAAGTGCTTTTTCTCCATTTGTTTTAATACAGAATTGTTAAAAATATCCTCACATGCCCAAAAGAACGTAAGAGTGTAACGTGATACTGTTTTCTCATTTAACACAGGCTGTGACCTAAGAACATGAGTATGTCACTTAAAGGCTACAGATTCTGGCTCACAAAAACCAGACTCACTCACTTATCCAAACATTTTCCGGTTCTATTTCCACACAATGATGTTTAAGAGCATAAACTACTTTTTGATATTTTTTTAATGCATTGGGATTATTTGCCATTCCTCAGGACAGGAAAAAAAATAGAAAAAAACACAGAGAAGGCATAAAATACTGAAATCCAGTATTCAGAGCCTGTGAGAAAAATAGAACAAGTTCTAGCAGAAACCTGCATTTTTTGGTCTTTTTTTTATTATAACAATCAGAAAGAACAATATCCAGTTGATTTAGGATACACAAAATAGCAGAATTTGGGGTATTTCTTTAAGCTATATCTTCCAGAGCAGAACAGAAAGTAAATCTGCTCACGACTAATAAAACTTAGTAATGAATCCATGTGTAAATCTTGTTTCAAAGAAAAAAAATACTGAAATTAAGGATCAGGAAGTTCCTCTATATTTGGCCCTAGTTGCCAAAGGCAAGGTATCGAGTGTCATTGTTGTGAGCAAAATATTCAGTAATTCACATCAATTAATTCTGTAACTATCTTGTTATAGATTTTTATCAGTTTTCCTAAATACTGTATTCCATGATAGAATTTGTGTTATAAGAACAAAGATTATACATTTGAAGCTAATATCCTGAGAAGGCATGAAATAGTAAAATGCAATAAACAATCAATTAATGGAACTCCTCCCTACTTTGAGGTAATTCATGTTATTCCTTTGAGCAAAGTATGGAAAAGAATCTGGGTGATAAGGATCAAAGTAAAAAAAAGTCTTTTTCTTCCATCATCTGCAACAAAAATATCTCATTTCATTGCCATTAAGTTAGGGAAAGCCAATGTGAGGTGGCACATGGATGTTGGGGCTTTTTCTGAATGCAGAAACAAAGCTGCTCTACTCAGGAGCATGCCTTTCCCTGCTGTTCATGGTCCTGTTCTCATGCTGCTACTCCAATTTCAAACACTCCACAGAGCAGCATTTTTACCTTTAATAGCCTGAAATTCCTGGTTCATGGAAAATTAAAAGAATCCCTCTGAGTCTGATGGGGAAAAAGCAGTAGGCAAGAAACTCTAAGCTTAAGCCTTTATGCAGTGTCACTTCAACACAAAAGCAGTACCTATGGGATAAAGGATTCTACCTGTGTTGATAAACAAGGGACTTAAGCCAATGGAAGAAAAATTAAAAATAATGGGATGAAATAAAAATGGGATCCAAACATGAAATCTGCAGGCACTAAACCTCCAATCTACAGAGATTTTCTGAATGCTCACCATCTTGGTTAGAGAAACAGCATGCAGCTCAAAACATCCAAAGCTGGACCTGCAGCATATTCAATTTAAGAATCACTAGAGTTAAGCAAGCCAGTTTTCATGAATGCTGAGCACCCATAATATTCATTAGCTTCTCTGTAAGCCACAGCGAGGCAGACTGGGGAGAGTGAAGAACAAAGATGAATACTGCCACTAGCTCCTCAACAATGTGTATTTTCTTCCATGGAAAAAATGCCACTTGCTTAGGGAACTCCAAACCCCCGGATCAGTTCTTCTCACTGCAGTCTGCCAGCTCTCCTTCCCACCCTGCCAACATCTAACTCTTTGTAGAGCCACAAAGAAACTGTAAAGATGACCTCGATGAAAAACACCTCCTTGAAAGGGTTTCAGGTTCATCTCAACTCCTAGGCATTACATAAAAACCAAGGTAGAAGCAAACCTTATATTTAAGGGCCACAGGGTGAAGTCAGTGGTCAGTCACTAAACACTTGGATGCCACAGGCAGAGCCTGCTGGCATCCTGCAGTGATAAAATGTGGCCCAAAGACCACTTGTGCTCTTGAGTGAGTGTATAAACCCAATTCAGTTTCAGGCTTGTAACAAAAACTAGAACAATCAAGGGATAACCAAAAAAAACCCAACTAAAAATAACAACCCCAACCAAATTAAAAAACCCACAAAGCCTCATTTTCAGCAGGGTCAGTTCCTGCCAGCTCACTGTGCAACTGATTTAACAGCACTGCTGGTATAAAATGGATAGAAATGGTTAGAAAACATTATGACTCTGTCAACAGCCCCCTGAATTTAACAAGATAAAGGAACTATGAAACCACAGCCAGTTAGGCACCTTAAGAATCGTATTTTCAGAAACTCAGTTTCTGGGTATTTTTTCTGACCACCACAAACAACAACAAGAATAAGGAAGAAAGTTACCTACATTTAGGAAAGAAATATACCTGTCTCTATCTTGTTACAAAAAAGGCTTCACAATTCTGTATCACAATTCTGTATAAATACAGTATCTGATTCCAAGTCAATTCCACTTCCCTTGACTGCAGCACTTTAATCCATGCAGCCTTCAAATCTATTTTCACCCTCCAAAATAAAGGGAAGTCATGCAGCTTGTCCATTGGCTGGAAAAAGAATCTGAACTTGACTGAGTAATGAATAAATTCCTGTTTACAAGAAAAACTGGCTTGCTTGTATCACAACAAGGACACAATCATTTATAGATGAGTTGAGGTGAATCTCTGTTTAGGATGCTCTCCTAACTGCATTATTTTGTTAATGCACTCAAAGCATTAGGAAAGAGTATACTGGACTGTCTGGAAAATGGATTCCATGATTGTGAAATCCAGTTTGTAAGCAGAAAAATCCCTCTTCTGGGAGAGAAAATAGACAGCCAAAGCACTTCCAAAGGAGGAAGATGATGGCATTTTGCTTGCCTTCAAAATCAGCATGGGCGAGTGAAAATAATTAAATAATCCACATGAAAAACACTGCCACTGAGTGAAGGACAAGCCCCCTGTGCATTCCTGACAAGGGTCTTCCTACTCACACAGAGGTGCGTGCAAAGTTTGAGAATTAAATTAAGTCCCCCAGCTGAACATGGCTACCCTTGGTGTTGGCACCCAAGCAGAAAAAGGAACCATCAGCAATCATTTCTGCAAGACAGGAACTGCTTTTTACAGTCTCACTGGAGTGGCTGGATCTCCCAGGTGTCCCAACGCCAGCTGGCACGGTGCAGCTCCATCAACAAAATGCATGGCTCATCTTCTACCACTGCTAGAACTGCCTGCATGTGCAAACCCTCCAAAAAAAAAAAATACATTCAGATCAGCCCTTAATGTGAAAACTGCCCAGTCCTTCAAAGCCATCTGGAAAACATCTCACATTAGGCAGTAAGGTCCAGACATCTACACTGGTCGTATATTTGGGTGTCTGTGTTAAAGAAGGCAGTATCATGTCACTGCAATGCAAAGCCTAAGAAGCTTGGTATTAAATAGCTTATGTATTGCTGAAAGAACTAATATTAAAAACCACTGGGATAAGATTAAAAAAAAAAAAAAATACAAGCTGCAGCTTCAGAATTTCTGGAAATGCCACCAGTCTTCAAGTCAACGCAAGTACAGTAAAAAAGGAACGAATTTGACCTGCATGTTTTAGTGGGGAAGATGCAAAGCCAAGGATCAGATAACTTTCCAACACAGCAAAATGTATCTGCAGACACTGGTTTCTCACGTAAGCCAGCATGAATGCTTGGTTTGCAGGCACGAGGCTGTCCAAGTGAAGTAGCTGGAGCATCACAGGAAAAGGACAAAAAAAGGCATCAGCTGCTGGTATGAGAAAAATCACAGGAACTACCCAAGGCACGCTGGCTTGTGCTTTCCTTTGGGTTAGCAGAAATCATAGGAGCACTTCGCTGATTGCCTTGGAGTATTAATTTATTTATTAGTACCAGCAAACTACCACAATGGCTTCCTCTTCAGAATAAAGTGTGTGCTCAGATTAGGATCCTACATCACTAAAACAGGGAAGTTCTGTTATTGATTTTCATGGTTCTTAGGAAAAAATACAAACCCAATCCTTGGTAGCTGATTGTGGAGCAAAATCCTTACCAGCAGCTAAAAGGCAGAGGGCTTTGCAGCAGCAAGCTAAAGGATGTGCAGTGTGGTAAATTTTGGCAAATGCTGTCATTATAAACAGTGACCATGGCAACAAGCAGGAGGGTTTTTTTCCCTCTAGACCCTGGAGGGGAAAGAAAAGACCCCCATGGACATGTCTGTGTGTGTACATATATTAGTCTTTGTACGTCACGACAATGTTTGTGTGTCAGGACCTTGCTTTAGAACAGCTGCTGGATTACTTAGGGTAATGTATATTCCCATTGATTTCCTGCTAAAAAGGGAACATCACACACACAATTTTTCTGTCTCTGCTTGTTGCCCAAAATGGAACACCTCTAAACAGAAACCTGAAGAAGTTTTCAGCTGACAAACAAGGGGCAAGAAAAGAAGGAGGATGCTACATAGTAAATATATAACAAAATGGTAATTGTCTTTTGATGTGTTATTTCTGGCCAGGTTTTCCACCAAGTACATCTGTTTAGCAACCACAATTAAATTACTTTACTCTGCAGCTAGCAGGGGGGTGGTGGTTAAAAAAAAAAAAAAAAAAAAAACCCAACAACTATTAAAAATGCTGATAGCTAAAAATGTCTTCTTTGGGAAAGTGAGAGTCAAATTTTTTTAAAAGATTACAAGGCTACAAGTACTTAGCAAGTTATAAATCACTTTTCAAATATACTGTGGCACAGGAAAATCTTCTGTGATGAAAACAGTGTCTAGATCATGTATTAAAGTGGCACCACATTACTCAAAACACCACTTGCCATGCAAAACTGAGGCCTTGGAAACCTCAGCAGCACTTCAATCTCTGTTCAGCAGAACTGCCTGGACTAATTCACTGGTTAAAACCAGGTCCTGTTGGCCTTCCTTAAAGATGTGCATGACAAGATTGAGTAAAATTTCCAGCATTTAGTCTTGGATCATAGACTTTAGCATCCACTGAGCTTTATACTTAAGGTTTAAGATTCACACAGTGCTCCCACCCCACTCAGGCATCTCTAGCTTGCCTACACAAAAGCATCACAGAAGAATTTCACTTGGCAGGGACCTCCAGAGGTCATCCAGTCCAACCCCCTGCCCTAAGAAGAATCAGATGTCAATGGGAAATACAAGAAAAAAAAAAGCATTCTTACTGAAACAACCTCATTACAAAGCCCTCACAAAAAGAGGCCTCGGAGTGATTTCACCTCTTGCTTGGAGAAATGCCAGCAACCTACTGGAAACCTGACTGTTCCTGCTGGGTTATGGAGCAGCCAGTGCCCAGGAGGGCTTGGAAACCACAGATCTTTCTCTGCCCAGTGAGGAGACCCACTAGGACACAACTACTGGGTACTCATCAGCCATCCCACTCTCAGCTACCAAAAAAATCCCATCAACTACACTGGAGTCATATGAGCATATTTGTGTTCTGAGCGTATAAAATAAAAGCTAATACCATGATTTCCTCATGAAAATTCACTCTGAAGACAACTCTACCATATACTCATTGGTCTTGTGTAATATCTACCACACCCTTCAATAAAACTTCCTAAGAACAAGCACAGGACAAATAAAATTAAACAGCCCCTTCAAACTCACCATGGTCTGTGAGTCACTCCTAAGAGCAAGCACATTTTTACTGAAACCAGGATATCTTACAATTGCGAATCAATGATATATTTTCATTATTTTGTATCCTGCTGCCATCCTGCAACGAGGCACTGCTTTCAGATGCAAAAAATCCTGTGTTCTTGAGCATTGTCAGAGTGTTTAATAAAAAAGTGTATGTGGGAAAGCTTTGTGACCTAGAAAGGAGATGTACTGTATGAATGATGCACCAAGCCCAGAGAGTAAGACGTCATTATTCTATTTATATCTATAGGCAGAGGAAAAATGAGTCCAGTAAAAAGATGAACTACTTCATGTGCTGCAGGAATTTTTATTTACGTGAACAGATTTTTAAAATCCCCAGAATACCAAAAAAACCCATCCCCCAAACATGAAGACTAATATCCTTGTGGTAAAAAGAAAAAAATAATCAAATTTATAATGATCAAATCTCAAGTCTCAGCCAATTTGTTCTCTCGTGTATTTAGCTTGCCACATCTCCAGTTGTCTGACATGAAGCAAAACCATTTCAAATCCATGGTTTATAAGCAGGCTATCAAACCCATTTAAAAATTGTGTTCAGCTGTTTCCAGCAATCTCACAAGATACTTAGAAATACAGCTTTTCTTCAAGAAACACCTATTTTCTTTCCTCTCCTGTGGCTGCACACTGCCATGGGCATGTGAGCCAGAGACAGCAGCACAACAGAGGTGTCAGACCACAGCACCACCCTGGGCAGTTTATGAAATTAAGGGTTTGCAGAACACAGCGCAGATGCCACACCTGAGATTTTATTTCAATTCAGATTAGATAAAGTGCAAGAAGGAAGGAAAGGATAACCCATCATTCCCAGGAAATCACAATGCAGGACAGTTTTAGTGTTTACATCCTGCTGTAATTTCTCAGGTGTTTTTCCTGATATATTCTCCTTGTGTTGTCTGATCATCACACAGCATCAGCACTGAGTAGAGGAAGAGCTCCCTGCATTTATTACAAGACATCACTGGAGTCCATTTGTAAGAAGTAACTTGTCTTCATAACAAGCATCTCTCTCTCTTGTCCCTGCTCTTCATTTAACCCTTAATTCACACAAGTAAAAATCCGAGTGAACTGCCTCTGCCATTTTTATAACATTCTGAAAAATCACTGGCGAGCACAGGAGAGCTCAGGGATCCACTCAAATATATTTAACCTACACACAAAGAGCTAAAGGAGCTATTTCAGCCCTGTCTTCCAAAAAAAAAAAAAAA